>JAPYZT010005947.1:0-10263 GCA_030522965.1 Tryphoninae sp. A BG-2022a
TATATATATATATATATATATATGGATTTATTGTTATATACGTATGTATCGATATATTGAGGTGTGGAGGAGGTTTATTACGTCGCTACGCAATACGTGCACGAGTGTATATAACGTAGCGAGAAAGAAGAGAGGGTGAGAGTCTTGGGTTTTGGTATAAGGGCATATTGAGGATAACGATATTCCTTTGCACGGCTGTACGAGAGCGTTTTCCAACCTGTCCGTGCATTGCTATAGTTATATCCCCGTATGTACGTGGTTCTCTCCATCGAACGTGGTATATTGCTTGCGGCTGGAATAGCCGTAGTACCTGTACCAACTTGTAATATATATATATATATATATATATATATATAATAATAATAATAATAATAAGATAATAATATATAATATGTTATATAATAATATAATAATATAATAAAATGTTTACAATATTCTGTATTATAATATAATATATTAATATATATATTATAATATATGATATTATAAAACATTTTATTATATTATTATATTATTATTATTATTATTATATATTAATATATTATATTATAATACATAATATTATAAAACATTTTATTATATTATTATATTATATGATATATAATATATTATATATTATATATTATTATTATTATTATTATTAGATTATAATATGTTGTATTATATATTATTATATAATATATATATATATATAATATATTATATACATATTCTCGGCTCAGTTTCCTTCTCACGAAGATTATAGTGATGCGACTTCCCTACACAGCTCAGCTATCCCAGCACGAAAAATTCTCCGTAAGAGCAACCGTCTTTTCGGTATAATATACTCCAACCTGTACATATTTAAAAGAATTGGACAAATATATGTAGAATGCAGAGCGACATTTTTTAATCTACCATATATAATTTTGAAATTGTGTGTGCAATTATAAATTTGTTTATCATCGAAACTTATGAAGTCTATGAAACATAAATATTAATATATTCGATCCGAAATTCCTGAATTAATGTTTGAGAAAATAACACGGTCGATATTTGTGTAAAGGCACAATACGCTGATACGTAAACTACAGGTAGATTGCTCGTGATGATGAGCGTATAAGAGATTCGCGTGTGTCGGCTCCAAATCGACAAATGTATATAGAAAATATATGTATACCTTTGTATATCTATGTGAAGATTTATTGACGTAGATACATGTTGTGTACCGTATATTTACGCCGGAGCAATAGCCCAGACCCATTGCCGTACGAAAGGTTTGACGGACGTGTAATAAGGAGTCGATGATGTGGAAACTCGCCCGGATAACATATTTTGGCTGTCGACGAACAGCCCGTGAAACGTGAGATTGACGCGCGTCGGTGAGCGGGAGGAAAGGCTACCGATGGCAAAAACGTTATACATAGTGCTTCCCTTTACCAGCGAAGGAAGCGAAAAGCTTTGAGATCCGAGGTAGAGAAAAGGGATAGAGGAGGATAGTGAATCGACGCTGAAGTAGATTAGTGCTGTGGGACGTAAAAAAAAAATCTTCGCTCGAGTCAAGGTAATAGAAAATATAACATAAAATTGTTCGATAACGCGTAGGCAAGTAAATTTCAAATGAAATCGCGAATAGACATCGACTCGATCTCGATCGATTCTCAGCGAGTAATAAATATACGAATTTATATTAAAATTGTTGCGTTGATATTTATTTAATATAATTATTCTTTCATCGTTCTAACGAATTTCGTTCTAACGAAATATTCTTTTTTGTGGATTCTATACAATTTTCTGTCTTACGATACGATGCGTAATTGGAAAGAGAGACACGAATATACGAATTTCTCCGTTGAGATTATGGGAAAACAAGATGTTTTTGCGAAATGAATTATGGCGAAATTATGACGAGAGCTGAATGGTTCGCAAATGCGAGAGGAAAGGGAGAGAAGAAGAGAATGATTAAATCCTCGTTTTCTCGTCGCGTCGTACGTACGAGTATATGTCTCAGGAGTTTCTGGGAAAATGAGAGAGACAGAGAGAGAGAGAAAAAGGGAGAGAGGGAGAGAATAGATGATATATACCATCTACTTTTGGCTGGGTTGAACGAGATACATCACAGACGAGGGATAGTCGTTGATAATGCAAATGTACAAACTTGCTCGGTATTCACATTGTGTCTCTTGATAGAAGGAAAATCTTAACAATGGAGCAAGAGCTCTACGAGGCAATGAGACACAAACTTTTGGCTGCTATAACGAATCTCCGTGCGAATGAGAGGAGAAGAAGAAGAAGAAGAAGACAAAGTGAAAATAACGTGGGAAGTTGGTGGAAAAGGTTGGCTCGTGTATTTCACATACACATACACAACACGCACACGCTCATACATACACTCATACATTTAAAAAGAGAACTCGTTGACATTTATTTATTTGTAACACCGGGTACACTGCCGCTGTTTGTACTTTCCGAGTGGTAAGCAGCGGCTGTTTTCGTGTTTTTGCACCTGCGTGTTCAGTGAAAGAGAGAGAATGCGAGTGGAAACAGAGACCGGTGCGCAAATTGTCTGCCGGCAAGGGGAACAGGTATCACACACGCACACTACCCGAGACACTACATGCTGTTACGGACCTTTGCATTCGCGCCTTTCACGAGACAAAATTGCAATGTTTGTGCTGCAACGGTTTTCGGCATGGAAAGTAAAAGGGTCCCGATTAATAATTATACTTTCGAATACGTTAGGTACTTTGTCGGTATTATACACGGACGCTGCAAATCGACATGCTGACTCGATGAATTTATCACCAAAATTTAATATATGTTTTCATATATTCAACATTTATATCGATTAATAATATTAATAGTCATTATTATTAATAATAATAATAATAATAATAATAATATTATTATGTATATATATAATATAATATTAATTATATTATTATATTATATTATATATTATGTATAATTTATTATTATAACAATAATACAATAATATAATTAATATAATATTAATTATATTTATATATTATTATTATCATAAATATAATTAATATTATATTATTATATTATTCTTACATTATTATAATTATATTATATATTATGTATAATTTATGATAATTTAATATTATATTTATAATAATAATATTAATTATATTATTATATTATATATTATATTACATATTATATTATATATTATATATTATGTATTATATATATTAAGATAAATATAGGAATGCGTGACAAATTGCGAAATCAGGAACAAAAAGTAACTAGGATAATAATCGTGTTACGAAGAAACTAGAAAAATGTTTCTTTCGCAGAGGAGGGGTATACAATTTTGGAACTTCATTATTCATTTTTGAATTTGAAATAAAACAATTTTTCCGGGTCATCGCGTCTCGCCTCGGACGGCCGACTCGTATCCAAGATCCCAGTGAATTTTCTTTTGCCATCGCAATTACCGGCATTTTCTCAACTCGACGCACGTTTTGCTGACGCAAGTTCAACTCTCTCTCTCTCTCTCTCTCTCTCTCACTGTCTCTCCGGTGAGCGCGCGCAAAGTTGTAAAACTCGTTCATCGTTACAGCGCGCACCACGACAGAGAGAGAGAGACAGAGAGAGAGAGAAGATGAAAAAAAGAAAAATTAAAAAACAAAAACATCAACGAGAAATATAACCATCGAGGAGTTCGATGTGTTAGTACGTCGGGTCGAGCACGCTCCGCGAGTATTACGAACGATTGGTCTCTCGGCAAAACGATTTTTGTTACACGTATAACTCTCGCGACCGGGCAAACTGGTCGACGAGGAGGAACGAGGTGGCTCGTTCCGTCGTATCGCTGATAAATTCCAGGAAAATGGTTTTGCATATTAATGGCACGTGATCGGTTATTATCACCGCTATAACGAAGCTCGTAGAATTTTTCTTTTCTTTATCAATCTCTCTTTTTTTTCCGAACCAATTTTTCAATCTATTCCCGACTCGAGGCAAACTCGATTTTTAAACAACTCATTATATTCGATAAAAGTAAGGAATGACCACGCATAAATTAATTACAAAAAGAAAATAATGATCCAAGATCCAAGAATTAATATTACTTCCTGAATCGAATTTTTCAACAACGAGAAATTCCAATCACTCGCCCACATACTTGCTTATTGCGTCGAATTTCGTTCTGTCGAAATGAAAAAAGAATACAATTGGTGAAAAAAATATCGCGTTATTTGACGTGGGAGACCGGCAGAGAGGGAGAGAGAGAGACGTGAAAACGGATGCGTTCGTTTACCCGGTGAGCTCGTGCGTTAACAGTACCCTCCTCCTCTTCCCTCCTTTAACTCGTTCAGCCGCGAGTAACATCAGTATAACGTTTAAAATTCGAAGCGAAACATCCCTGCGCGTTGATAGTACAACCGAGCGTATTACCAAGTCGCGAGACTTTTCTCTCGTTCGTACATCCAACGTATATTACATAAAACATAGCGATAGGTTTTAAAAATATGTACATTTTGATATAAATGCCCCCGAGTCGTTTATCATCATTAACGCAATTAGTTTAGCCAGCGTCAAGTGAGTCATTATTTAAACGAACGTTAATTGGAGGCTCGGGCATGCGCGGCCCGGTGTTATTTTCAATTCGTATGAGTAGAACGGTGGAGAGGAAATAATAATCATAATTCGTCACAAGAACGAGAATAGGAGAAAAGGATTTTCCTAAGGGTGAAAGAGAGAAAGAGAAAGAAAGAGAGAGAGAGAGAGAGAGAGAGAGAGAGAGAGAGAGAGAGAGAGAGAGAAAGTGAGAAGAAGGAAAAAAATAATAATTATGAAGAAGGGCGAGCGGGTTCCGGTGGGCCCTTAAGAGAGTCGCCACGCGCAAAAATAAGCAAGGGTAGGTTGCCGTTCGCGCACAGAAAAGTAAAGGAAAAGTCTCTTCCTCTCTCTTGCTCCAACCCCTCCCCGCTCCCTCGACCGTGTACTCCCACCGACGCCGAGATTTGCTTTTCAAGGGTCTCATTAAACGCTAATTGGGAGAGGCTAATTAGTCACGAGCTAACGTCATCTGCTTGCGCTGGCGCTGCTCTAGACTTGATTCTCCTTCTTCTCCTCCCTCTATACTCTCTCTCTCCCTCCCTCTCTCTCTCTCTCTCTGAGTCTCCCGATGTGACGGTCGTTTGCTCTTGGTCTTGTACGTATATAGTAGCAAAGAGGGGTAGAGGGTATCGTAGTAGATACGACCCTCTCGAGGCGGAGGCAGATCCTCCCTTCGCCAAATACATTTCATCGTATTCATTTGATATCAGGTGTCTTGCACCTCTCCACTCTCGACCAGTTCAGAAAGCTCGTTCGCAAAGTGGACAGCATTCTCGCATTTTCATCGTACAACCCTCCTGAGTGCAAATGAAACGCTGTAGGGTTGGGAGGAAATATTATGAAAAAAAAATAGGGACACGATATTAGGGAAAGATAGGGAGAACTTCTTGTAATTTTAGGGGTGTGAACGAGGCAACTTTTAACTACGGTCGTAATATTCGTATATTTACTATTCAAATACTGATTTTTATTCAACGGCACGAAGAGACACCGTACAAGGTGTAGTAGTTAATTGTTGAAGGAGTAATTTATTTTCTCACCGTACCACTTCCTGAGATTATTTTGTAACCTTCTTAATTACCATGAAGGATAATATAAAGAAAAAATCAATCGAGAGATTCTCAAAGTAATTTGAGTTATCGACTTTTTAAGATGTCGACGTAATCAAAATTCTAAGACAGAATGGGTGTAGAGGATGGTTTTGAAGTTCGTTTGAAAAGTCAAGAGAGAATGACTGACCTGCTGCATCTTCTCAAAATCGAGGCAAGGCCTCGGTTGACGATGGGGTGGTCGATGCCTCTTTCTCGGACTGCAGGCGCTCATCGAGTCGATGTCCGTCTCGGTCGGATGATGATGATGATGATGATGATGATGATGATGATGTTGCTGATGATGATGATGGGGGTGATGATGATGATGATGATGATCTAGGTGGGTGTGAAGATGCGGATGAGGCCTTGGTCTCGATCTTGGCCTAGGCAGAGGCCTCGGATCTCTGGACAAAGCGTGAAAGAGCTTCGGTGGTGGTGACAACGAACGTCCGGGTTTGTGAGCATCCACCGGGGGTGAGGTACGAAATTGCACGGGTTGTGATATCACACTGCCACTTCCGCTACGCCCGCCTAGCAAGCCTTGGACCTGTGGAAAGTTGGATATTTAAACTTTTTTACAAACACTATCTTACTTCAACTTTAAACACTTCTAGACCCACCACAAGGGTTGTTCTTGCTGCTTAGAGACAAATTGTATGAACCGACTTATTTAAAAAAAAGTTGTGAAAAACGTCTTATTAAATGTAAAATATAAAGTGAAAATATAACAAATATTCAAGAAAATGTATTAATATAAATAATTTGCTTTAGGCGTGAATAGAAATACTACTTGCAAAAAATGATGTAGAAGTATTGATTGACTTAAGGAACAATCGATACAAATTATTCATTCGTCGATTATTCGTACAGTCCAAGTGAAAAAAGTAGCAGAGGTACGGTTAGGACAATCCTTACCTCCTCGTCACTCGAGCCAGACCCGGCGGGTTCTCTACCGGCTCTGCTGACCGGTGCGGAACAAGAAGCTACAATAGCACCTGCATCACAATCAAGAACAGCTTGTTGTTGTTGTTGCTGCTGTTGTTGTTGTTGTTGTTGCTGCTGCTGTTGTTGTTGTTGTTGTTGCTGCTGCTGTTGTTGTTTCTGCTGTTGCTGCTGGGCCTGGCTCTGTGTGCTACAATGGGCCTGGGGACCTCCTCCACCTCGGCCACTGTTAACCTCCGACCACTTTCTCTTCTCCGGCGCGGTTGCTGGTCTGCAACCTTGCGACGCAACGACCTTCGGGCTATTTATCACCTCGAGTTCCTCCTCCGAGCTGTGTTGATCGTTCCCGTAATTCAAGAGACCGTGACGATGATGAGAGATCTCGGCATCGCGGGACTGCAACGATTGCTGTATCCGCGTCGTTTGCATCGGCTTTTGTTGATCGCTCGTGTCGATCTCGACGTCATCGTCGAGATCATCTGCCTGTTCGCACTGCTGCTGATGCTTTCTGCTGTCGCTGCTACTCCCGCTCGTGAAACCGAATGGCGGCGGTGGTGGTGCACCGAAGTCCGTGTCCGATGGTACAGCGCTATCGGTCGGTCCTGGACTTCCAGACGTCTCGATCGCTGTTTGAACAAAAACGTAGAAATTTCTTAATTATCGAATTGTTAAGGAAATATTAATAAATACATGGAGCTCGAACTCACTACGAATAGTTAAATTAACTCTAATATTAAAATCTCAAACGAACATTCCATAGCCCACGCTTGTTATTGCTGATTTTTATAATTGTTTTCCGAATGGAAATAACGATAAGATCCAAACTGTTTATCAGTTGTTTCGAAATTAATTGAGTGGACGCTTTGGTGAAGTCACTACTCCAGAAATCATTGATAAAATCCACGATATCTGGATCTTAAATTATTCACAGGTGACCTAGAGCGAAATCATGGGACGTGTAGCAAGGAAGATTAGCAAGTGTTTCAGCAGAATGTAAGAGACTTTAGACATCGTTTCGTCACTAAAAATGGCTTGCCAGCGGGCAGTCTGCATCAAGAAAAACGAAGACTGTTCCTCCAGCTGGAAAAGCAATGAATCAACCTTTTTGGGGATTATGGTGGATGAGAATTTTTTATAAATTGTTAATTTCAATTTCCTCATCCACCATAATAATGCACCATCTCATTCCTCTGAAACTGTGACCGCAAAATGGATGGATTTACCGTTGCAACTCGTTTCGCATCCCCTTTTCCGTTCTTCAGATTTAACTCTCTCAACCAACTTCCCGTGTTTCAAACATGAAGAATTTACTACCGGATAAGAGATTTCTGTACAAACAAGGAAACGAATGCTTTTCTGAGTTGGACCAAACCCACGATTCGGCAGAGATCAAGCTACCAGAGCATCGTTGAACTTACTGTCTAAGCTTAAAAGAAAACTACGTTGAAGATTAAACAATGTTTGTCCGAAAAATTGAAGTTGGATTCGATTATTTCCCAAACTTCTGAAACTATTCTCGCAGTATGCGACGTTAGTACATAAAACGTAACTAGGATGTCGCTGGATGTCGTAGAAAGCAGCAAACACGTATAGTAGTACGTCGAGTCGTCGCACGGCGTCTCTTTCTCTCTCGCCGGCAAGTCCCTGATCCGCCCCACGATCACCCCTGTGTCTCACCCTCGTTTTCTCATAGCGCAGCAGACTAGTAAAATCGATTGCGCGTCACTTTCTCCTCGTTTCTCGTGCGACCTACGAGGAGAGTCGCGGAGGAACGTCGAAAATCCGGCGTGTCGGGATGCACCAGGGAAGAGACGAAGCATCGGAGACGACGCTGTCGTCGTCGACGATGACGACGACGACGACGACGATGAGGAAAAGACAAGGACAGCCAATCGGCGCACGTGCGTCTACACGAACGACGATACCGCACAATGCTCGTACCGTCGAATCTGGCGTATGCGCTCTCGCACCCTCTCGGTCCTCTCTTGGCAAAACGCTTCATACGTGCGCCGTGGACACATATTCGAGATATACGCACGTGCGTCACGTTACCATATACGAGACTCGCTCTATCTTTCTCTCTCCCTCTCTCTCTCTCTCTCGCTTTCTCTCTCATCCTCCTATGTACTTGGCGGTCTTTGCATTTTCTCTCTCTCTCTCTCTCTCTCTCTCTCTCTGCCTATCTCTCCCTCACTCACTCACCCCTCTCCCTTCTCTCTCTCTCTCTCTCGCTCTCTCTCCCTCTCAGCGTTCGTCGTCAACGGGGTGCGAGAGAGGAACTAGGTACGTTTATGAATCGATAAACCGAGAGTCGTGTGCCCCAAACACACCAACGTCCGCAAATATTGAAAACTCTACAATGGGACTGCGGGTTCTCATTATTAATTTCCCCAGTTTTAATTATATTAAATTACATAACAAAAACGTCTTAAAGTTCATAATTACATTAATGTAATTAAATTCGTGAATTGGACATTAACAAATTATATATTAGAATAGCTGAAGAGGATAGTTTTAGAATGTTCTATTATTATTAATTTTTAGTTTGTATATACATCTATATTATCTTGTTTATTACTATTATTTCGTCACGATTTTAAACAAGGTCGAATGTAGGAAACAAACAAAACAAAAACGTCTTAATTTTCATAATTACATTAATATAATTAAATTCGTAAATTTGAAATTATCCAATTATATATTAAAATAGCTGAAGAGGGTAGTTTTAGAATGTTCTATTATTATTAATTTTTAGTTTGTATATACATCTATATTATCTTGTTTATTACTATTATTTCGTCGCGATTTTAAACAAGGTTGAATGTAGAGGACAGACAAAACAATTAAATTCATAAATTTGAAATTAACAAATTACAAATTAGAATAGCTGAAGACTGCAGATCTAGAATTTTCTTTTGTTATTGATTGTTAGTTTCTATATATATCCATATATTTTTGTTTATTCCTATTATCCCGTCGCGATTTTGAACAAGATCGAATCAAGAGGACAGACAAAACAAAAACATCTTAATTTTCATAATTACATTAACATAATTATTATATTAATTTTTAATTCATATATATATCAAAATATTCTTATTTATTACTACCATTTCGTGGGGACATTAAACAAGGTCGAATATAGAAGACAGGCGGGTAGATAGAGAGGGAAATCCGCCCCCTTGCGGCAGAGAATTTGGGACGATGTGTATAGGACATACGGAAGGTTGTACCATCGCCAAGTGATATAATACTACTACTACATACTACTACCGCTACTACTACACTACTATTACACTACTACGACTACTACCACCACGAGGAAGTGACGTAGAACATATATGTGACTCTCTATCTCTCTTTCTCTCTCTCTCTCTCGTTCGCTCTATCTCCTTCTCCTCTGGTACTCCCGATTTTACCGTATAGTACAACCGGGCAAGGTCGCGGGCATACGAACGAGTTGATATATAAAGAGCTCTGAGACTTCTCGGGACCTGCCCGAACTACGACGTAAGTCGTAAGAGAGTCTGCGCAGCTTGTTCCTCCATCACACCCCTTCCTTCCTTCTCTATGCCACCAATGGCTCCGTTTCGCATACGTTCTACACAATACTTGGACACTCGATGATATATCGATATATCAAACTTAAACAATATATCAA
>JAPYZT010005949.1:0-11827 GCA_030522965.1 Tryphoninae sp. A BG-2022a
GTGTGTGTGTGTGTGTGTGTGTGTGTGTGTGTGTGTGTGTGTGTGTGTGTGTGTGTGTGTGTGTGTGTGTGTGTGTGTGTGTGTGTGTGTGTGGGTGTGGGTGTGTGTGTGTGTGTGTGTGTGTGTGTGTGTGTGTGTGTGTGGGTGCACAAGCACGTTTTCTGGCATCGAGACGAGAGAGTTCTGTTAGCGAAAATGTACGGGGTAATTGTGCACGGTGGGTAATAGGGGTCGCGATATTTCCTGAGAGTTAGTCGAGTTAGTAAAAATGATGAAAGTAAAAAAAGGACGTTTTTAAAATGGGAACATGAATTTTTTGGTATAGGTTAGTGTGTTCGTACGAATTTAGAATTTTAGCAGGGTCGCGTGTTTCACGCGAGTAGCAGTGGATATAGTCGAATGAGATAAGATCAAAGCGCGAGTGTTGGGCGGAGTGTAAATAGCAGCGAGTTCGCTGCTCGATTTGTGTCCATCTCGACACGAGCGAGAATGTGTAGCACGATCAAGTGAACCGCGAACGTTTAGAATGTTTCGCGATAATGTTTTTAATTTCGATAGTTAGTACACAGCGTTACGTTATAAACGACTTTTATTGCGGCATAATTAAATTCGTGTGAAGGAGAAAAGAAAACTCCCGAATGACTCAATCACGAGATATACATTAGTGCGTAGATTTAATTACTCGACGAAAAAGTTTATATTCCTACGGCGAAAGATGTACATTTTTTCTACGCTGACCCGATTTTTCCATCAGCCGGTAAAAGGCGTTGGCGCGAAGCTTCCCCCACTGCGCGACGCGTGACAGCACACGGGCGGCGCATGCGCACGCGCATGCGCACTTTGTCAAGCGCCCGGGTGCCGGCCAATGTGCGACGCGGAACGATGAATATGTATGCGCGCGCAATCGCGTGCTCGTTTAACGAACTACGTCGCGCGAGAGTAGAGAGTGGGGGAAAGAGAGAGAGAGAGAGGGGGAAAGAGACTAGTAATAGGAGCTTGGCACTCTCTCGTGCGCTGCGGTGCTAGCAATCGAGCACTTCTACACACTCGTACCGCCAATACCATTCGCTAACCTAGGACAACATTGCCCCACGCTGAATGACGACCCTGACGTTCGCGCGGTCGTTGACTGATTATGTATATTGGCATAGAACGTATCCGAGCTAACCATGCGGCGATGCACCGAACGATTTTGTTGCATGAAATTGGAAAGTTTCGATTTATACGAGCACACACATGTACACGCAGAAGGGTATTTAAATGTATAATAATGCGACCGAGAGTCGACGCGTATCGTATTACACGTCGGTGTTCGATGATTCGATTGGAACGGAAGACGGGGACAAAAAAAATTCTATATGGCACACATTTGCACCGTGATTCGTATGCAACGATGATTCGCTTTATAATGTTCCATTGAAGTCAAACAGCCCATTCCACTTCCGGGATACAATATATTTTTTTCTTTCTCTCTCTCTCTCTCTCTCTCTCTTTTCAATCGCACTTTTCGCGCGTGACTCGAGAGAATTTACGAACTAATTTATCAAGATATTGTTTGTTAATTTTGAAATTTAACTCGCATAATTTCGAAATATTTATTTTAATTATTGTTCTTCGAGCTGAGAGTTTGGAAATTCGTTGATCGAGCTAATAAATATTGTTGGAGCTTCGTGACGTTTTATCCGGAGTGTTTTTTATTCGTTTCGTCGTTTTGCGATTCTTTCACGGACAGAATCTCGAGACTGTGAAATAAAGTAAAAAAACGTTAGCCATAAACTTGCGACTGAATGCAAGCGTGGCTTGGAACGTTCGTAAAGCATCGTCTAGCGTAGGAGTAATTCTAATTCTGTACTACCATCGTCTCGGTCGTCGTCCCTTGCCTCTCTCTCGTACTCTATCACCATCCGTCTCTCTCTCTCTCTCTCTTTCTCTCTCTCTCTTTCTCTCTCTCTCTCTCTCTCTCTCTCTCTCTCTCTCTCTCTCTCTCTCTCTCTCTCTCTCTCTCTCTCTCCTCGCTCTCTCTCTTTCTCTCTCTCTCTCTCTCTTTCTCTTTCGTACTTCGTAGCATTCTCGTTGCTTCGTAGCGCAAAGGTCTCTGACACTAGGAAGCGTTTCGTGGATAATTTATTCGTACCACAAGCTCATGGTTGACACACGGGAACACTCTGATACTAATACTGTGGAAAGAGCAATCGGGAGGGAGAGAATGGTGGCGCATGGACTCAGAAGTCGCAGCGATAAAGTGTCACTGGCCCTGAGTTATTTCGAGATGTGAAGGATGAGGAGTGGGAAGGGAACAAGGGGGGATACCTGTGCGATTTAATCGACTACCTTGTTCACCAACGAGCCTCTAATTTCTCGATAAAGCAAATTTTCGAGAATTACAAATTTGACATAATCGAATGTTTCGATAAAACAAAATTAATGTTTATTTATATATAAGGTTATTTCATATAATTATGAAAAATGGCACATAATTAATTATTATTGTACATCTATTGTGATTTTTAAAACTATGATTTTATTTTTTAGATATTGATTTCTCGATAAAGCAAATTTCCCAGAATTACAAATTCGACATAATCGAATGTTTCGAGAAAACAAAATTAATGTTTATTTATATATAACGTTATTTGATATAATTATGAAAAATGTCACATAATTAATTATTATTGTCCATTTATTATGTTTTTTAAATATTGATTTCTCGATAAAGGAAATTTTCCAGAATTACAAATTTGACATAATCGAATGTCCGAGAAAACAAAATTAATTATTATTGTACATCTATTATGACTTTTTAAACTATGATTTTATTTTTTAAATATTCATTTCTCGATGAAGTAAATTTCCCAAAATTACAAATGTGCATAATCGAATGTTTCGAGAAAACAAAATTAATGTTTATTTATATATAACGTTATTTGATATAATTGTGAAAAATGGCACATAATTAATTATCATTGTCCATTTATTATAATTTTTTAAACTATGATATTATTTTTCAAAAGATGATATCAACTTTCAAAAAACGCTTTTTTCATCGCGTTTATGAATTTTCGTAGTTCGTGGCTCGATGAATCACGAAAAGCGAATTATTTCTGGTTCTCTTCCCATTTCTTTGTCGTCCCCCGGTACCTTATAACGTACACTCTTACGTTCGAGTCCCGTCACACCGGTGTGGCGTGGGCGTGAAAACGGTCTCGAAGTATTATAGAGCGCGATAAATCTGATTCCCCGTAACCATGAACCGTATCGAATTCCGTAACGAGAGAGAGAGAGAGAGAGAGAGAGAGAGAATGATCGGTTTTCATCTCGATGCATCAAGAATTATATAGTTACCTATGTTTATTTCAGCCCTGAAAATTCAAGAACTGCATCAATCGTCTCTGATACAAATAATTATCAACGAGACAAAATAAAAGTAAACCAAAATTTATTTTCCATTTGCATTAATTGGTTTTATATATAAATTGTATTAATACCAACATTTCAAATAACATAAATATTGCATATCAGGCAGACAGAAAAATAATGTTTATCTTTTGTGAAAAATTTGAAAATTAAATTTTTCGAAAAATGTCTGAAATTTTTCGAAATGTTATTAACTAAATAAGAGACACGTGCCAAATTGGGCTTTACCGTTATTTATCGATAGTGAATAATCGATCGAGAATAAATCGAATTTCATCGATATGGAACTAACGATCTGAATTTTTTTTCCAAGTACGAATAACAAAAAATACCGAAACAAAGTTCGAAAAAACAAAAAAAAAAATCGCGCCGTTATCACGAATTTCATTTACCGCCTCGCGCTCCTAACCGTGGTGCAGGTCGTGGTCCGTAGTATCGCATTCCTGCTGATACGCACGTAACCATCCCGACGAGAAAGCACGTGCAACACGCTTTTACGATCCAGCGTTGAAACAAACAAAAAGAAGGAAGAAATACGAAGAAAAAATTCGATTTACGCAACAACCCGTTAAAAAGACGAGACACTTTCGACACGTAGCGGCTCTCTCTCGCGATAAAGATTCGCGCGTGCGCGTTCCGACTTTTTTTTAATCAAAAACCTTATCGATTATGTAGCATAATTATTTATTTAACAAAATTGCATAAATCACGCAATCGTCGATAACTCACCGTCTACACATTTTTCTAGCCGGGCGAATGTTCGAGAAGAAAGAAAACACAAAGAATAAAAAAAGAAAAAAATGTCTGCCATTCGGACGACGCGACTGGTCTAACGGCTGAGAAGACAAACGGATCCATTACTCCCGTCTACTGTGGGTGACTATATGTATATGGCAGAGGCGTTGGCTCGTAGTTTCACAGTCCTGGCAATGAGTGATCGGTTAATTACGACGATGAAGGATATCAATAGCGAATAATAATAATAATGATGATGATAATAATAATAATAATAATAATAATAATAATAATAACGGTCGTCTCTTCGAAGACCGAGCCGACGATTTTTTTTGTTCGTTTGTTTTATTTTGTTCTTTTTCTTTTCAATCTTCCTTTATTTCTCCCTTTCGGATTTGCCGTTAGTGTCCGAGGAATATATTTATATATATAGATATAAGGTTCGTTTCGATGATTTCTTCATGCAGATTGGACTTTTGTTAGATTCGGGTCTTCGTCCTCTCGTACTCTCCCTTCTCTCCCATTCCCATCGTCCATCGTCTACCATTCTGGCACGTCTCGAAAGAAAACGGTCGCCTCGACGGACAGCCAACCGAATCTTCGAAGCGAAAGCACTCTTATTCATTTCTCCAGAGAGAAAGAAAAATCGGTATGAGTGAACGAGAGAGCCAGGTAGGGTGGGGGATGGTTGAGAGCTTGAACAACGGGACAAGAGGTGACGGGGGAAGGGGCGTTGAAGACGAAAGAGGTTCAAAGTTTCTTGGTCCTTGTCGTGTCTCCAGCCAAGACGACCAAGGACGAGACTGTCTTTCACTTTTTTTAATTTTTATTATTATCATTTTATTATTTTATTATTATTATCATTTTTATTATTTTAGTATTATTATCATTTTATTATTTTATTATATTATTATTATAATAACTATTACTATAATTTTATTATATTATTATTATAACAATTATTATTATCGTTTTATTATTATAATGATTATTATTATCATGTTATTATTTTATTATTATATTTTTATTATAATAACTATCATTTTATTATTATAATGATCCATATTCTCACGTTATTATTTCATTATTATAATTATTATTATATTTTTATTATAATAACTATTACTATAATTTTACTATATTATTATTATAACAATTATTATTATCATTTTATTATTATAATGATCATTATTCTCACGTTATTATTTTATCATTATAATTATTATTATATTTTTATTATAATAACTATTACTATAATTTTATTATATTATAGCAATTATTATTATCATTTTATGATTATAATGATTGTTATTATCACGTTATTATTTTATCATTATAATCATTATTATTAACGACAAAGTTTGACTAGGATTTGCAGTCGAGATAAGACAACGCAGATTCGCTTAATCATTCTTAATTGAGTTTGCAATTATCTCGCTAAAGCGAGGCGTCACGACATGGCGCCGGGCTCGTGGCTCGTCGTTAAAATGGCGTGAGATTCGCGTAGCACATTGAGACACGCGCGTGCACGAGACACGAGGTGCAGAGATACGATGGGAGCTCGATGAGAAACAGCTCGCTGATTTCGTTCGATATCGCGAGAAGGAACTCGCGAAGGCGAACGATCGAGTGTAAGCCAGGATTACGTGTTTAAGGCAACGTATGCGAATTATACCGGGAATAATTAGAAGACGATTAATGCATCGGTGAAACGGGACGATGCTCGAGTATTCGCAAGAGCGATGCGCGCGCATCGCTTCTCGATCTCAAGATTGACGCGTGTATACACACATCGCGCGATCATTAATCGTTGCAATATTTATTTCCGGTACGACGATGCGGGATGACTCGTCCTCGATGCGTTTAATAAGAGAAATTGACGATTGATTTACGAGTGAGGATTTTTCTTTTTTTCATTATTTTGTTAATTTGTTTCACGTCCTCGAAGAAATAAACGCTCGGACAGGAAATGACGGTGATCCGCTGGTAATCCAAGGATGTTATTAATCACGTTATGATTTATGAGACTGCATTAAAATATAAAGCATATTCTTTATCCGAAACAAGAGAAATCAATTTTCATTCTCTCAATGAAAAATCGATTATTATCGATAATAAAAAAATATGTATTTTTTATCCCTGGCGTTCTCACGGAATCATTCCCTGAAGAATCGAGCGTGTTTTCCCCACTCGAATAAAATTGTGATGATGGGAAATCAATCGACCAGAGAAATCCTAGTCTTCCACCCTTACGATATCGTTTTCATCCCCTTAAACTTCGATAACAGAAATTTTCCTCTTTCTCCCTCTCTCGATATTTCTTTTTCTCTCCTGAGAAAGAGCGAGAGAGAAAGAGAGAGTAGTTCATAACCACAACGATACGACGTTTGGTTTTCTCGTGTTATAGAAAACGAGAAGAGATCGTGGTCCACGTTCGTACGAACATACGAACACATACGAACAAACACACATGGACTATCGCGTACAATTGTGGCCGAAAGTTTCGGACAACGGGTGGGAAAACTTTGTTCCCGAAACTGTTCCTTCGACACCCCCTGTTTTTCACGTAAAAGTGACAAAACGCCCGCGATTACGGGAAGTTAGTCCCGTGGGGCTCGCCTCGAGACCGAGGCCTGATGACGCGCGTGGGACCTCTCCAGAATTAACTACCGTACGGACCATCGTTTTTCAACCTACCCTCCGCAGCCACCCTCCTCCACCCCTTGTAGACACCCTTATTCCAAGCCTTACTTTCCCTTCGTCCTGTCTCCGACCTCCCTAAACCTCCATCCTCACAGGATCGCCGCAAAATCTCAAAACCACCCTCCATTATCATTTACCTCCCTTAAACATTTCCCTGAAAAAAAAGACAAAATAAAATAGAAATTTTTCTTTACATTTTCCACAGTTTTTTTTCCAATTTGCAATCACGTTTCGAGCCAGACAGAAACGTACACCCGGGTGGGAAAAAATTGTACAGTGACACAGAGGCTTTGGAAAATCGAGCTAGGTAACTCGTTATAACTCGAGTGTAGTTATAGAGCGATGGGCCAAGGGGGATGGTAATGGAGGAGAGGGGTAGGGAGACCAAAACGTGCGTGTCATGTTAAATACACAGTCGTGTATCGGCTGTAAATCGCGAGAGGTAAGCTCTTCGGGAGGGAAAGTGGGAGAGGGAGGAGGAGGAGGGAGGAGAAGGGGATAATACCCATACGTAATCCTATCTACTAGCTCGTATATAGATTCCCCTCGATAACCCGAATTCGGCATTGCCTTTCACGGTATAGTCGTACCGAAGCGAGCGAATTCGCGCGACGCAATTACTTAGCGGCCGACGTCCCGTTTGCATATCAAGCAGGTTCGAAAACGAGAAGTCTGCCGGTCGAATTCACGCTGACGGCAACTTTGGTATAGGTAACTAATACCGATAGCTGCTGATATGTATATGTATATATCGAGGTACGTAAAATCCTGACGATGCGTAGGGCGATACGTTTTTAGGGGTAGGGAATGGACTCGTAGCGACCCCTCGGTATTCTCACCCTCTTGCTCGCAACGTGGCATTCGTTACGATTTAAATCGAGTCTAGAGAATGAAAAAGAAAGTATGCGAAGAAAAAGGAACGTAAGGTTTTTCGTCCTGTGAAAATTTCACCCCTGTGTCGCACAATGGAACAGCAGAGGGCGCCAAGGATCTGCTTGGTTCTGTCGAGGTTCGTTCTGACTCTCGCGAACCCAGTAACTTCGTTGTCTCGTGCCATGTTAAATGGAGAGAGAGAGAGAGAGAGAGAGAGAGAGAGAGAGAGAGAGAGAGAGAGAGGGCGACGTAGCTATTGAATTCGAAATTAAAGCGGGTCGCTCCTTCGGACGAGTCCTTTGAACAGAATCCTGTGGGAAGAACCAGCTGGTCCTTCGTTCGATTATTTTCGAACAAGTAGACGATGATTTGAGCGATAATAATACCCAGAAAAAGATTTGAGACGATTCACTAGAGGCTCGCAGGATCGAAGGATCTTCTTTCCTTTAAAAGTAATCAAACTTTCTGAAGAATCTTTAATTTCGTTCTTAAAATAAATCGTAAATTCCGTTCTAACGACGAGTGGTTTGCTCGCTTCGATCGGTAAACTCGTAGTAATAATTCGCACGTGTCGAATCGCAGGATAATAGGATCCTTCATAGTCCTGCGGAGTTTCATACAGGAACTTGTACATTATTACCAGTTTCCCATGTTCGGATCTCAGTCCCTTCGACCCTTGGCAACGGCTGTGCGCGACACTCTCTCTCTCTCCATCGCGGTTTATACAGAAGGACATCTCTTGATTATTCGTACGAGTAATGGCGAAGACGGAGCATCGCTGAAGATAAGCCCTTTATGTGCGTGTGCCAGTGAAGGAGATCAGGTTTTCGGTATACACGAAAAGAGAGAGAGAGAGGGAGAAGGACCGTGGCAATCCTTGCGGTGATGAACCTTCCGATGCTTGGGGAATTATACCAGAGGCAATAACGGAGTCTAGGCCGGATACGAGTGGCAAGAGAGAGGGAGAGGGGGAGAGAGGGGGTGGGGAGGGTTGCGACGCGCCTGGTAATGGAAATTCGTGTCGCGAAAGCTCCGAGTTTGGGGCTTTCTGTGGCTCGCACACACTATGGGGCAAACGATTCTCTCTTTCTCTCTCACTTTCACTCTCTAGTCCTCTTTCTCTCTCTCTCTCACTCTCTCTTTGTTACTCATACTGGTATTATACTATACCACGGGGTGTCTTGCGAGCGTTATACGTGACACCCAGGCTCGAGATAAACCAGGGCCCTCGTAAAGGACACGATTGAATTTTGAGCTTTGCAAAACAGCTCCTCTGACGGCTAGGCAATGAACTACGAGCATAGGTAAGTTTAGTTCCAGATTTTCACGCTAGAGTTGAAACTAGGGGTGAATTAGGTTAAGAATAATGACTCTAGTTCGCGGAATTCTTGAACTATGAGACAGTAAATTCGTAATTGTTGCCAATAATTTTCTAAAAAATATATAAATATACAATTTTTTTTAATTAAAAGAATCAATTTCGTAATTTTTCTTTACAAAAAATTTCGATTACAAGGGAAAATTTTCTCATCCCCCTTTCATTCGCAGTACAAATTCATTTGTCCAACGAGCCAAAATTCATTATTATCCGTGATAAGAATCAATTATTCATTGCCGAAGAGACTTCTCGCTTTATCTTTTTCACGAAAAAGTTATGAATTTTACAATAAACGACAGTCCTGAAAACGTCAAATATTTTTTTTCGTTCCTTCTCGTTACCTTTCCCGCAGTAGACTATACATTTCCTTTCTGACGAGCGACTGCCTTTAAATTTATAAATTACGTAGATATAAATAACTAAAAAAAAAAAGTCAAAAAAAAAATGGCGAAGTATCGGTGCCCAGGTATTCGCTTCGTAAAATTTAAAGTCGCCGTGAACGATATGCCAGCGGTGCAAGACGTAAGAAGTAAAACGAGAGAGAGAGAGAGAGAGAGAGAGAGAGAGAGAGAGAGAGAGCGTAGGCAGGCGTAAAAGCAGATAAATCGAGGCAAAAAAAATCCTGAAGAACGCGCGTGCCTTCGCCTACCGCCTCGAGCCGTATAGCAGTAAAAGTATTTTAATATGACAAAATCCTCTTACTCCGCTCTATAAAAAGTTTAATATACCCCCAACGTTCCTGCATGCGACTCGACGCGTTCGCTCTCTCTCTCTCTCTCTCTCTCTTGCTCTCTCTCGTTGACTATATTTCCTTTTCTTCTCTTCTTTTTTTTTAGTTCGTTCCTTCGTTTCCTTTCCACCCGCGTCAAGGAATGGTCGAACGCCTGGGAGAGGTAGAGAAAAAAGAAGAAGGACGAAGACGTCGCACGGCTTAAACCGTGGCAGGAAAAGTTTTTCGAGGATATAGCTAGCAATAAGCCATTGAGATGATCCTACCTTAAGCTCTGTATAAATCTTCATTATACGTCATACCTCCTGCGGTGCAACGCCACTACTTTTCTTCTTCTAGTTCCCTAGACGCGGGAATGATATAATACTCGGTTAACAATGAAACGAAAGAAAAATTCGTCCTTGAATTATTTCGCGCGTTTTATGAGAATAATTAAATCATCGTGATCGTTAACAATCACAAATTATTGACGTTTAAGCATTTGTTCTTATACAATCGATACAATTTTGCGCAATTTTGTAAATTTTCTATTTTTGGAAGAACTTACCACTGTGCAAAGTTGACTGTTTGTTTGATTGTTACAATCGTTCGATCAAATGGTAATTAATCATTTGCTTACCTGAAACAGAAAAATAAAAAGAAATTGAATAAACGAAAATAAAAATTACGTTTTTACAATTTAACAATGAAAATATTTGAACAAATTTTTTAAACTGGATTAAAAAATCTGACAATATTTGAGTGATTGGGGGAGAATCGATTTTGACGAGCTATTGTTTTTCCGACGTAAATTGAATTTTGTTACAAAATCGAACCTCCTCGAGTGTATCGAATTTTCGATCGAACTTTCTTCACGAGTTGCTCGAAAGTAATTACTCGCAATTGCTCGACGAACTGAAGTAAAATAAAATTCTCTTTGTTTTTTTTTCGCGTCGAGGACAACAATGGCAGGGTTGGAGAGTCGTTGCGAGGATGAGGGGTGGGGGAAATAGCAATATCCTCGAGTACCTTTACGGGGCTACGCCTGGGTGATTTTTCGAAGAGGTGAAAGAGAGAGAAGGAAACTGAAAGAAAGAAAGAGGAAAGAGGAGAGCACGATCGTCGCAACGTCACAGCTCTCACGTTCCTGTAATAGGTATTATGTGAAGACGCTGCCACGAAAACGACAAGAAACTCGAAAAAAGTTCTTCGAATGCGGGCAAGCGAACGAACGTAACTGTAGTCCTCTCTCCCTCTCTCTTTATATAAATAGAGAAAGAGAGAAACAAAGAAAGAAAGAGAGAGAGAGAGAGAGAGAGAGAGAGAGAGAGAGAGGGAGGGAGGGAGAGAGAGAAAAAGAAAGAGAAAGAGGGGGGAGAGAGAGAGAGAGAGAGGGGGGGGGGAGAGAGAGGGGGGGAGTTGACGAGCTTGCGAGAATTAGACGCGATTCTCTCGCTACTCGTATTTCGAAAAAGTGACCGCCAAAAGAGAGAAGAAAAAAGTAACGAGAAGGGATGAAATCGGCAAACGAGCTAAATTTCATTTTTTCTCGTCGAATCTCATACACGAAAGAGAGAGAAAAAAAACGTTCTCTCGGGGTGTAACGTATCGGAAATTTGATGAAGAAACGGAAGGGCAACGCGAAAAAAAAAAGCTGAAAAAGTCGAGATCTACTTCGTAGGGCGCGTTATTTCGATCCGCTCGCGGAAGTCTGACACGTATCGCGAGCGCCCGCGTAATGGTAAAAAGTGAAAAGTGTAACGGCGTGTCATAAAAGGGGAAAGCGTAATAGCTACAAACGACCCGTTTTACGAGAACGGATACCGTACGCTCTCTCGGTACCTCGCACACTGCGGGTGTGTGTCTGTGTGTATACGTAGACCATTGACTTTTTTTTATAATGAGCTTTTAGCTCGACGCGGCGTGGGGAACGACCAGAGCTAAACGATTCTCGAAAACTATCGCTCCAACCAGACACCCTGCTCGTAATAACTCTATATATATATATATATATA
>JAPYZT010005954.1:0-13592 GCA_030522965.1 Tryphoninae sp. A BG-2022a
CTAAAGCAAATTAGTAATACGATTGACTATTATTTAGTAAATACAGTTTACTAATTCATTAGTAATATTACACGATCACTAATCAATTAGTACAGGACTGAGCGATCGACCAATCACAGGCGCCAGCTCCCAACCCGGTATTTCCTTTGTTCTCTCATTGTGACGTCGGAGGCGTCATTTTCTCATGTCAGTGAGTTCATGCGCAGTGCGAAATGACGAATCTTATTTTATAAAAGTTTTAAGGGGAAAAGCAAAAAGTGTATGAGCGTTTCATTTTCTTGTCGATACGTATGCGATTATTACATATTATTCACGTGAAGAATTACAATCAGCTGGTGCATGAACATATCAGCTGTGCTGACTACTAATTGTGTAGTCAAATGTTACTAATTTTTATAGTCATCATTTTTGACTAATCGTATTAGTGATTTTTCACTAATCATTAGTGACCCACTTTTCACTAAACGAATTAGTAAAATATGACTAAAATTTAGTAAAATTCCACTAATTCAGATTTAGAGTGATGAAGAACGGCTAGGTCCAATCATATTTATGACAATTACAAAAATGTTCATCCAAAAATTGTACATATCCGACTATTATTGTTCCAGTTATTTTCCACACGAGTTCAAAAAATGCAGTTTCGAAAAACATTGATTGCACTTCAACTATCGTTTGTTTCTCAATAAAAATTTGCTCGAATCTCCTTCAACAAGCGTGGAATAACACATCTCTAATTGAGTCCAAAAAAAAAAAACAAAGTAACTGAATTAAAAAAAAAAAAGAAATCCTGAAACAAAAGCTTATTTTTCTTTTTAATTGACAGAATTCTTCGCCTTAATTAATCAAAAAAGTATTTACGGAAGAAAAAAGTACCCGCAAGGTTGAAATTCCTTTAAAACGAAAACGAATAATGACCGTTCGTCGAACGAACGAGAAAAATAATGAAACAAAACAAAAACTGTAAAATCGATAAGAAATATTCGCGAAACATTTTTCTTCTCGTCGAAGATTTCCAATTAAAAGAATTAAAAAAGGAAAGCGAACTTATCGAACTCGACGCCACGAGAAAAAGACTCGGTCTCGAGCAAGTCAGTCCAAAGTTATCGTCAGACTTCGTTTCTCAAACGGCATGGAGCGCCCGCAATCTTGTTTTTTTTTTCCTCTCTACCTTTCTTTCTTTTATCAAATTTTCTTTTATCTTCCCGGAAATATATCGTTATCGCGTTACCTTTTCATTCGATTTTCCCAACCGGCAAAAAAAAAAAAAAAAAAAAACCAAAAAAATTCGCTGTCTCTTCACAAAAATAAGATTTTCATTTACCCAAGAGCAAACGTTGACAAAGAAAAAAGAAAAAAACAAAATAAAATTCTTTCAATTCTCAGACAACGATAACAAAAACAAAAATGATAATAAACAAACCAAAAAAAAACATTTCGCCTCTTTTAAAAGACGCGATTCGTTTCTTGCCCTCGACTTTGTGCCAGCTAAGAAAAGCAAAAGAAAAACGAGCTTGGGAAAAGATAAACCAAATTAATTGCTGGAAAGAAAATATATAAAGAGAAAAAGAAATTAAAAAAAAAAAAACGAGAAAAAAAACAAATTCACTTAGCACACTCGGAGAATTGAAAGGAGCCCGTCTAGAGCTTTTTTTTTGTGACTATAAGGAGAAGAGAGTAAAACTTTCGTTGGGCTATTTCTTGCCTCTCCTTCGAGTCCCGGAGACTCTCTCTCTCCCGAGGTCCTTTTTATTCACGTCTCTTTTCTATATTCCTCGCATGGATATCCTCGCGAACTGGAGAATAAAGGAGAGAGAGACAGAATGGTAAAAAAAAGGAAGGAGAGAATGATAGAGAAGGGGGAGAGAAAGAGAATGATAAAGAGAGAGAGAGAGAGAGAGGGGGGGGGGAGAAGGTCCGGGTTCAGAATTCCTTGATCCTTTCGACCTTTCTCTCCTCATCCTACTTCTCCGTGAGAATTCACCCACTAGTCGATTGGCCCTCACAACCACCATCGCACCAAAAGTCGTACCTCTTTCCCTTTCTCATACACAGAGACACACACACACAATCGAAACTATATAAAGCCCGATAATCCGTGAGCCGCAACAATTCTTTCGAAATTACTTCCGACGACGCTGTATGGTCTTAAATTACGTTGATATAGATGCAAGGCACCTATGTGCATGTAGGTAGCCTGGTGAGTAAAGACCAAGAGAGAAAAGCCAGCTCGACTTCGTACTTGACCCACATTCGACGTAACGAAAAAAAAAATGAAAGAAATAAAAGAGAAACACACACACACACACACACACATCAACTTTTTTCACTCGTTTACTCAACCCACCATTGTCAACTTGGAGCGTGAAAAGAAAATTGCGCGATTATCGTGGACGTTAAATATTTTCTCTTTCTCGTACGTCGACGACTACTTTTGCTTTATTTCGATATTTATGTTTCCATTAGAGGGACGGGTTGGGGATTTTAAGTATTTTTAATTTTTAAGTGATGTTGGGATTTTAGTGTTTTAATTTTGAAATTATGTTTTTTTTTGTTGAGGTTGGGTTTGAGGATTAAAAATGTTAAGGAGTTGTTAGTTTAAGGGAAAAAAACGTATTTTGAAATGATCGACGAGGTTTCAAGGAAGAGGAATGTATTTTGCAAAGTTCGTTTATGGCAGGCGACTGCCAATGGCAGATTCGGGGACTGGAGTAGAATAGCGACGATCACAAATGTATTTTGTGTTATTTTATTATGAGAAAAATATTTTTCTTATATCGAGGAAAATATTTTTTTTATATTGAGATATAAAATATTATCTTATAAGCTTGTAATCTTATAATAATATATAATAGTTTATATTATTATTTTTCGTATATCGAGATATAAAATATTATCTTGTTATAATCTTGTAATCTTATAATGATATATAATAGTTTATTTTATTCTTTTTCGTATATTGAGATATAAAATATTATCTTATTATAATCTTGTAATCTTATAATAATATATAATAGATTATATTATTATATTTCTTATATTGAGAAGAATATTTTTCTTATATCGAGGAAAATATTTTTATTATATTGAGATATAAAATATTTTTCGTATATTAAGATATAAAATATTATCTTATAATCTTGTAATCTTATAATAATATATAATAGTTTATCTTATATCAAGGAAAATATTTTTATTATATTGAGATATAAAATATTATATATTATTATAAGATTACAAGATTATAAGATAATATTTTATATTTCAATATAAGAAAAATATTTTTCTCGTAATGGAAGGACACAAAATATATTTGTAAATCGTCGCTGTTATACTCAAAAAAATTTAATTAGATAAGAAAACTTTAGATACTTTGGATATAAGAATTATTATCACAAAATTACAAGATTATAAGATTATAAGAAATCAATCAAAGTAAGTATCTAAAATTCTGTTATTTAATTATTTTTCGATTTCATTTGGAAGCTTAATTCTTATATTTTAATTTCAAAGTACAAAAAACAGTTTACGACATAATTTGTTTACATTATTAAGTTTAATTCAAAATGCTTTCCTATGAAGTACTGGAAGCCAGAGGATCCCTCATTACCCCAATACAAATGTTAATTACATCCCCCCAAATCCATCCCAGACGATGATTGCTCGACTCATGACTCCTGGATCGAAGAGGCTGCCCTCTGCGACAATAAATCTAAATACTGGGACAAACAAAAATAAATATATTTAAACATTGAAAACAACAACTCACTCCCATCCCCCCTGTAGAATCTGTAAAAAATTGTCTCGTCCTAAATATTCCAACTGCAACAATCCCAAAAATTATAACAAAAAAAACCAAAATCCATCCCTAAATAAAATCGTCATTTTTCAACCCCGTTGCATCGACAAAATACTCCAAAAATTCCAACGAAAGAATGCAAAAAAAAAAAAAAAAGAAAACTGAGAAAAAATATACAAGGAAGAAGACATTCAGGAATTTCATCGAAATGTTGTACGGTCGTTTAGGGACCTTTAAAATTACCTAGGGTGACTCCTTATGGCACTGGTAGGAAGAAGTTGTAGGAAAAGACACGATATGTATAGACTTGGATATTTTGGGCTCTCGGGGTAGCAAAGTAGGACATGACGAGGCAGGACAACAAGGGAGGAAGGACCGATAGAGGGCGTCGACGAGAAAAGCCAAGTCCTCGTTTCTCCTTTACGGTCCTTCGATTTTCTTATGCAACCTCCAACGGTAAACGGGCCGAAAAAGGGTAAACGCATTTACCCGTTACGTACAATAATTGAGCTTGCAGCTCGTGTAGGGCTATAAATATCTTTTAATTCGAAGTATCAGATTTATTGTAGGATCCTCATAATGGGCCACTTTGAGGATAATTTATGGGCCAAACGATCATTATTAGCATAACGCGCGGGTATCGTAGGTGCACCTGCTGCTACTGCTATTCCCGTTGCTCTTCGGCCAAACGTATTACGTGTATTACGTATACAACGTACGTATCCGGACAGTAGCTAGCATCCCCCCCCCTCCCTCCCTTTCCCTACTTCATCCGAGTTCATTCGGACGCGACTGTAACAACGGACAAAACAACGACCCTTCATTTATGGAATCTTTAGATATTTTTTTTAAATATGGCGATTTTTTTTTTGGTTTAATATGGCGATTTTTTTTTGTATATGTAGCGAAGGTGAAATGTAGCGAATTTTTTTAATATTTACATTTCGGTTCGTTATTAATTTTGTTGAAATATTGCGATTTTTATAAATATTTTGATTTTAGTTTGCATAGATATTTCGAATTTTGTTAATGTTTGGATTTTTTTTATATGTATCGAATTCGTTGAAACATAAATCTTTTTACGATTGTGGATCTTTTTTAATATTTCGATATTTGTTTTAGTTCAAATTTCTTTAAATATTACGATTTTTACCAATATTCTGATTTCATTTTACTGAGATATATAAAATTTATTAAATATTTCTATTTTTTTTGTTTCGATATGTTTGGATTCTTTTATATATATCGAATTCGTTGAAACATAATTTTTTTAACGATTGTGGATTTTTTAAAATATTTCAATTTTCGTTTTAATACAAATTTCTTTAAATATTGCTATTTTTATAAATATTTAGATTTAATTTTACCGAAATAGCTCGAATTTTTTAAATATTCGTTATATTATTATTTTAATAATTATTAAATTATTAGATTTTTTGTTTCAATATATTTGGAATTTTTATATAATACAATTAAACATTTTTTAAAATATTTCAATTTTCGTTTTAACACAATTTCCTTTAAATATCGCAATTTTTATAAATATCTTTATTTTATTTTACCGAAAATTTTTATTTCGAATTTCAATTATTTATTTTCTTACCAACTAATTTTCAATTTTTTTTTTTTACAATTATTCCCGCACTCGCGATGATGAATCGGCGAGTGAAATTTTCCTCGGAAGTTAGTCGTGTTGTCGAAGGAGTGGGAGAGAGGATGTGTAAGAGAAGACGTATAGTAGCTCGCGAGAATGAGGAGAAAGGTCGCGTCGTAACTTTTGAAGGTGGGAAGGAAGGATCGTGACCGTGAGACGAGAGAGCTTGTTCCCAGTATTCCCGGTTGGCTCTTAAATATTGAAACTTTAGGGCAATTTGGATCTCTCGGGACACGAAAGAGGGGGAGGGAGGGGGGAGAGAAGGTTTGAACTCCAACGATGGGCTCTTACGAAAATCCACCCGAGGAAACCTTCCCGACCTTATCCCTCCATCCCCGTTGACCACTTAAGTGAAAGAAAATAAAAAAGCAGAAACAAAAAAAATCCACGATAGACAAATAAAAAAATCACTGCGGGACAGTTTTGACGCGTTTCAAAAAAAAAAAAAAAAAATAACGCTCGTCGACGCGTCTAATGGAAAATCTCGAATCTTTTATCGCTATCACGAAATTAATCGAACAACGATATCGCTATGCTCGAAATAAAATCATTTTTCATTCTCGATTTTTGCAAAAATTAAACAAATTTTCCAAAAATTTCACGATAATTGAAGGGAATTTTTTCAAATCTTCCAAAACTTGAAATTAAATTTCAAAAACTTTCACGAAATTCATTCGATGATTGAACTTAATTTATTAATTTATACGAAACTCGACAACGGAATTAAAATTTTCCCTGAAAATACGGAAAAAGGTGGAAAAGCACGCGAAACAGGAACAAACTCGAACCAAAAAAAAAGAAGCAAATATATACAAGTTACACCATCGTTACCCCAAATATGCAAAAATATGCTAATCCCTCCTTTTTTCCAATAATCCTACGAGCTTGAAAACGTTACGAAAATATTTGAGGAATAACAAAAAAAAAGAAGAAGAAAAATGAAAAAAATCTCTGTACAAACTTACCTATATATATATATATATATATATATATATATATATATATATTCATCCCTCAGACCGTATTCCTCTCGAAAAAAGTGTCGCGATGCGAGTTGAAGTCAAATATTGATATTTGCCGTTATTTTCGTCCGGAGATTGACAAGCGTAGCCATTTCAGTCGACGATATAGGGATTAGGAATGGCGGCGTGGAAAGGGGAAGGGGGAGGGGGGGAGGCACGGACTGGCAAAACTAACCGACAACTGGGCTTGACCTACTCTACACAATTCTCTCGATGCGCTGCAGTCTATGCGTGCGATGCAGTAGTTCGCAGGGGTTATCGAGCGCAAGAGGAGAGAACGTGTGGCGAGAGGAAGAGAAGAGGGGGAGGGAGTGTTTGGAGGTGATGCGACGCGACACTCGACGCACCCCCCCCCCCCTTCCGTCCATTCCGTCCCTCGCTCTCTCGCTCTCTCTCTCTCTTGGGCTTTCCATCTCTGGGGAAAATAGCTCCACACCACGATCGCCACACCTAGCTGGGTGGAATGCCACTTACCGTACCGTGCCACCGGCAATAACAATATTATCCTCTAACGAAGCTCATCTACCAAGAATTTTTAGCATTTACTATTCCGCGACGCATGCGACGCGGATGAGATAAGAGTAAACAAGAATTTAAAAAAAAGGAGTGATAAGCGTGAGGAAAATATAGATAAGAAGACTAATATTATCACGATTCGTAGCTTCGATTCGGGCATGGATGCATGAGGGAGTGGAGAACGTGTTGGCGATTAATTGAAAAAGTGAAAATATATATACAGGGTGAATTTTTAGAAGGTGTGACAGACTTTATTCTGAAGTAGATGGGATCATTACGAACAAAAGTTGTAAATGTACATTAGAGATATTATTAATAGTTTACGAGATATCGGTATCTACAGTTGACCCAATCAGAGCGCGCCGAGAAACGTTAGACCCGCCCACTCTGGGCCTAGCCGTAGAGATAGCACAGTGTAGGGCATAACATTTGGGGTTGCAAAATTCAAAGCAGTCAATTTTATTTATTATTTTATTTCTCGGGCATTGGCTGCTAAGGCGGGAGTGGGCGGCTCCAATGCTTCTTGGCGCGTTCTTATTGGACCAACTTTAAAAATTTATATCTCGTAAACTATTAAAAATATCCCTTATGTATATTTGCAACTTTTGTTTATAATGAACCCATCTACCTTAAAATAAAGTTTGAGCTACCTTATGAAATTCACCCTGTATATATGTTATTGTTGTGATTATTTTGTTTGCGTGAATGGGAATCTCTCACACTGGCGATTACCCTCCCCGGTGATCGTCCATCGATGCCCTAGTTTTGTTGTTGTTATTATTAAATTTTCTTTGAGATTATCGATTTTAATATGCACTATTTATTTTAGTTACCCTAGTTTTTCTGGTTGTTATTTTTCTTTTTGTTAAATTAATGAATTTCAAATTATTAAAATTCCTAAGGTTGTCTAAACATCAAACTTATTTGCTTTTGCCACTACTCAGCTTCACCCAACAAACACCATCGACACAGATATCTTTATTTCGTTTCATAAATAACAATGAGCGTTGCCGATGAGCCTGAAAAAAAGGTTAATATTTATTTTCAACACGGACGACTAAAATATGGAAATTGAAAAACCGAAAAAAATAAATGTCATCACTATCTACCTAGGCTTAAAAGCTGGAGAATAAATAATAGTTTTTTATAAAAAAAATTTCAAGAAAATCGATCAATACGTGTTTTTTTTATAAATTAACAATTTATATTTAAAACTTGAAATTTTTATAGAAATACGATTTGAAAATGGTATTCGATATTTTTTTTATCAAAAGTGTGTTTAAAAATAAAAATTTCAAAATAATAAAAATCCAATTTGATCCATTTTTTGCAAAGTTATGGACATTAAAAAAAAACAAGTAAGGTAATTTTTGAAAAATCGATATCTTGAAAACGTTTTAACAAAAACAATTTTCCAAAAAAACGGAGATGCAAAACCTTAAATGATGCCCGGTTTGGCGTGGAATGCCCCATATATATGCGGAGGTATAGACGAGCTTTCTAGTGGACGTAGTTTCGTTCGTTTGTCCGTCGATCGGTCCGGTCGAATAATGTCCGTTCGTTTGAAATTCCAATCGACGTCGCTTCATAGCTTATCGATCATCGTTATTATTTTACGTTGTAGTATTTTTCGTTTACTGTGCGAAATCGGTTTTATCGATTCGCGCCAAGAGATGAGACTCTTCTTCTTTTTTTTTTATTCCTCTTTCATTTTTATTCTCTCGTTTCGGTTTTTATTCCGTCGTTGGAGAAATCTTGTCGACGAATCGACAATTTTCGCACACCGTGTTGACATCGTCGTTATCCATACTAGGATCGTTCTAATGGCGTGTAAATGTATGAAAAAGTATCTATATAAAAAAAAAGAAAAGAAAAAAAAATAAGCAGAGAAAGAAAAAAATCACCGTTATCGTTCGGTTCGCGTTTGTCGTTACCTTTCGCCAGTAATCGATGTAACGATCAAGTTTTGCGAGCTCGCGCCATCCTCGATGTAGCAAATGGGGGGGGGGGGGGGTAGGGGGGGGAAGGAGGTTCTCTTCTTTTCCCCAAGGTGTCTTAAAGTTTGTCGAAGCCACCGATATTACGATCGCTACTAGGCATTTTTCTAAACCACCTCCACTTCTTCCAACTCCCCCCCCCCTCCCCCTTTAACCCCGTCCTCTTCCACTCTCACGGAAGTATCACATTGCGACGTGATCTGTTCAAGATCTAAGAACGATATTCGTGGCAACTACGTTGAAGAGGAGAGGGAGAGGAAGGGAAAAAAGGGATAAAAGAACAAAAAAAAACAAAAGATCGCGCTTCTTGCCACTGGATACGACACTGCGCGATTGCTATCGCGGGTACTTCCGGTAACTTCGCGAAAGTATCCGGTTGCTTGGTACATCAGTTCAAGATGCAAGAAAGCTGGATTCGTGGGAAAGTCTTGATAAAAAGCGAACTCTCACCCTCCGTCTTGCTGCTGCTGCTTCCATCCTCTCTATCCTTCTTCTTCTTCTTCTTCTTCGTTTCCTCATTCCCCTCCGCTTCTTGAAATTACAGCGTCCTCGTAAGATTCTGGTGAATTTCGTACCATAAAAGCGCAGGGACCAACTTTTCACGTCGTGCTCATCCACGAGGTACCTCTTCGTGGCGAAAGGACGACGTTCCCTTCATAATCGCATACCACTCGGGCCATTCGTCGAGAGTACCATCGCCGTTGGAGTAATTGTTGATGAAGGAAATGTTAAGATGGGGAGAGGGCAAGAGGGAGGATTTGAAATAAAAAAAACGTTTACCACACGAATCGATAAGAAAGTTTTCATCTTTCATGGACGAGGTGTCCATGATGACAAATTGGCCATTTCCAGGGTTTGAAGGATCCTCCCATTCTCTCTGAACTAACTCCCCCTCCTCTCTCTCTGATGGTGCAAACAAGGGTGCGCGAGGAGACAAGGGTCGTAGCACGAGAGAAAGGGGAGGGGGAATAGCGGTCAATGTTTGCCTCCGTGCAGTATACATGTCGGCTCAAGCAACGATCAGGACGATATCCCGGACCCCTTGGATCGTTGTGACGTCGGTTTATCGCACCCAAATTCCAGAAGCTTGTCGCAACGTTAACTGCCCTCTATCCCTTCGAGGACAAAACACATCGAGCTATTACAAATTTCCATGCACTCGAATCAGCTCAGGAAGCACCAAAGTAACCACGGGTTTATTCTCGAACCCACGATAGTAATTTCCTCTTGGGATAGCGCAGCGCCCACCTTGGAGTTATATTGCCTCGTTTGGAAAATTACAACGTACAAGAGAGAGAGAGAGAGAGAGTTCGTACCGTCGTCAAAGGAAAAAACCTTGAAGGTATCCTCCGAGATTCTCGATCCTAATGAAAGGACCCATCCTAAATTAGCAAACTTTACCTCGCGTGTTATAACCCTCGTTTTAATCTCATTGTTCTTGCCTCCGTACGAGATTTACGCTTTTACGTGTTGTACGTGTTGTTGCGAAGCCGGGAGCCAAGAGGAGTAAGAGAGATAGGACGAACGCCTATTAGCTCCGGACTAAATCACCGTTGGTTCGTATGTACATTTCCCTTGATGACGTTACGAGTACACCACAACCGAATGTTGTACATACAAAATACCCAAACACCACGCTCTCTCAGCTTGGCGCTTATACTCTGACCTCCGTCTTACGGAGCTTTGATTTTACGTACCCGTGTTACCACTCTTTTCTCTCCCCTCCACGCGGTTGAGATGACGCGTGGTGGGAGTGGAGGCCAGCGAGAGCTTGATTGGTCCGCTGCGTCAATGGTGGGAGTAGCGCTAACGTGCGATTGGTCCGCCGCATCGATAGGAGGCGGGCTTCAGAGATCTGGACACGTCGTAACGCTACTCGGTCCTCGATTGTCCGTATCATCGAGGTTCCAGTATACACCGCGACGACTGTGTATACGTATCCAATGCATACATATCGTATGAGCGTTAACGAGGCAGAGCAACATGTCAACGGTAGGGCGCTTTTACAGTGAATTGCAATACGTCGGTCTTCACCCTTCCCACTCCCTCCTCCTCTTCCACGCTGTTTTACCTTGCCTTCCAACCCTCTTCGGCTCGCTACATTGCCAGGGAGTTATGTAACCCCCTGGCTGAACTCGCACACCGGAATCGAAACCTTGCCGATCGACGGTGCGGGAGCAAACCTTTGAACGACCACTCTTCCACTCTTTGAGAAAGGATGGTGGTATACGTGAACCGGTGAAAACTAGTGGGAAGAGGAGTGGGGCAACTCTTTTTCATATGTACATGGAGCATAATGTTGGGGAACGGACGAGAAGAGCCAGGCACGAAGCGTAGTTAGCACATGCCACTCCTTACCCGTTATGCTTGAAACTCTCTGATATAGCTCTACAGGATTACTCCCTCTCTTTCCCTCTCTTTCACCCTCACTCTTCGTCTCTCCCGTTCCCACTCTCCATCTCTCTCTCCCATACTTAATCACGTAGAAGAGGGAAAACGCGAGGTTGGGTCTCCCGGCTTTATTCACGGCATTTAACCGTAACCCACCCTACCTGGAAGGCAAGAGCAAAATGCCCAGCGCACACCCCTTGCGTTACGTAGTGAGATGAGACTCCCCTCCCTCTCTCTATCTCGCTCACATGCACACTTCTTTTACCTTTCAGTATGTATGTATTTTTTGCACCAGATGCCTTTCAGGTAACTTTTATTAACGCCCTGGTCGTTCAACGGGAGAACATTGTCGTATGTTCCGGTCGTATGAACATTACGACAAACATGTCCACTGGAGAAGAAGGAATATCAACTCGGGAAATCGCTACGATCCAATGATTGCTGGGATAGAGAGAATGAGAAATAGAGAAAGATCGAGGGAACAAAAAGGGAAAGAGCACAAGTTGAAGGAAAACTAGGAAGAGACCTTTTTGTCGATAAGGTCGTTTTTTTTTCTCTGTTCTTTAACAACCTGGTGCACATGTGCCCCTGTTGAAAAATTGCGCCTCTAACGAAAAGATAAGAGGGGAAAAAGGGAACGCGATGGAGGAGGAACGTTAAGCACCGCAGGGAGATAACACTTTTATCGGTGTGGCGCCCAACGAGGAACGAGCTGAATCTATAAAACGCTCGAGAACCTACGTAGAAAAGTGTGGGAGGAACGGGAGTTCTATAGCATCACGTTTCAAGTGGTACTCTTCGAGGGGGTCTCTCTTTCTCTCCTTCTCTCCTTGTATATCTCACGGGCCTGGAATAAGAAGAAAGAGGGTGGTCTCCGTGTCGAGACGGTTACTCGACGACTACCGAGAGAGCACCTAGAGAGTACAATGCCTGACTCTCCTGTGTATGCGTCTCTCTCTCTCTCTCTCTCTCCCATTCTCTCTCTCTATGGTTCTATATCTAGCTCTAGCCTTCTCTCGTCTCGTGGGAGGTGAAAGCCGGCGTGCTCAATGTAATTAACGCTACGTAGGAGGGTAAACCGCCATTCTCCTCCTCCAACTCCTCGACCTCCTCCTAGCCTCCTTATACCACCCCAGGCGGAACACGTTGGGCAACCGTCTCTCGAGACACGCCGACGCGTGCGAATTTCTACAAGGACCCTCTCGTTACTCCTGGAAATTGCACTTTCGCTACCGAACACTCCGACATCGGCATTAATCGACGTGTGTACCTCACGCTCGTATAGACGTATCGTCCAATCTCCTAACCTTGAGGATTCGAGGGTCGAACGATCAACAGTGAGACCAAGCGTGCTTCATACGTTGATTCAATTATAACATCCATTTTGTAATTTTATCGAAGGTCTTATAAAAGTAAGCGATTCGTTTTACGTACGACTTTTTTCAACGAAGGTCGATCGACCAAATGGACCTTTTTTCGGACGGTATAATCTCGACATTATTTATCACGTACGACCTTACGTTTTCGCGTTTTTTTTTGTGCCCGTGCCGAAAATTCGATAATCCCGAGTTTTCGAACAGACGGGTTTGGGAAAAAAGAACCTCGGGAGGGTAGGTTTTTTTTGTTATATATGATTGTAGGAATTCGAAAATACGAAGTTTCTCGCATATCACGAAAATCGTGGTTAGTCTGGCGATAGTTCGAATCGAATGGGAAAATCCCGAAAAAACTGAAGTTTCGTGTTTTTTTCGACGTTTGGCCTATCAATTTTAGTGTGAGCGAAAAGCAATCCACGAATTCGCGATCAGCGAGCAATTTTCAAGCGATATTAGCTTTAAGAATATAAAAAAAAAACGATTCCGCAAAATTGATTTTTAAACCAAATTGGGAAACCTTGCGGACTCGAGGAAGTCGAAATATAAAAGTTTCCCATTAGACAATTGCAAAAGGTCCTATTCAATTGAAAATTTGTCACTGATTAAGATTGTGAGATATCTCAAAAATTCTAGGAAAAAAACGCAAAAAACCGAAATAACGTTTTACCTACTGAAAAAATCTAAAAATTGTGAAGCATAACCACGATTTTCTTGTCGTACGGGAAATTTCTGATCCACATAGGCCTTTAGAACTCGAGAAATGATTAAAATTCACCGGAATGCAATATGGTAATTTTCGGTGAATATCGCGAAACCGCAAAAAATCGACTTTCCACG
>JAPYZT010005956.1:0-11666 GCA_030522965.1 Tryphoninae sp. A BG-2022a
GTTAACGTTCCTCGTGCTTCTCGATATCTCTCGGTATATTACACGGTGAGGAACAGCCGCGATCCTTCGAGACACGGTGCGCGCTCGATGCAACAACGACTTTTGATCGTTACCGGGCGAGAGAGAATCGAGAATCGACACGAGAGAGCGAGACAGAGAGAAGAAGAGAATCTCGAGCGCGAAGTGTAAGAACACAACGAAGACAACGATTATTACAGGGAAAATACGACCGTGAAGAAGTCGAAGAGGAAAGGAGAAGGAGAAGATGAAACAGAAGAGAGAGAGAGAGAGAGAGAGAGAGAGAAAAAAAGGAATTGCACGAGGCGCGAGAAGATTCGAGCAGACTGTGTGTGGAAGAGGCGTGCACGGAACGAACGGTATAACATTGCTATCGAGAACACGGCAGAGAGAAACCATCTATGAGAGAGGGAGAGAGAGAGAGAGAGACATGCAAAAAGGCGCGAGCAGGAGCGAAACGTCGATTGCGAATCTCGCTCTCTCTCTCTCTCTCTCTTCTCTCTGAGTAATCGTGCCCGAACGGTGGGTTGGTCGGTTTTCTCTCGATATTCACCTGCTGCCGGTTGGCTGTACGTTACAATATAGCTTACATGTTCCTACCGTCGATATTTGCGCCCTGATATTCCCTTCAACATTTTTAATATAAATTTTCTTTTTTTTTTTTTCAATTTTTTTTTCCTTGTTTTATTTTTTTTGTATGGCTTCGTTTATCGTCTATCGGTATTAATCAATATATTTGATCGGTCCATTGTAAATTACCCGGGAACGTTATACGCGCGAATTATCATTTTTTAAAAATTTCCTTGTTAACCTAAATAAATTTACAAAAAATCGTTTAATATAAAATGATAAATAGCTAGTGATAATTCGTGATAATTATCGCGTTTGAAAAATTGAGTCGAATTCATTCTTTTATACATGGAGATGAGAATTTATTCTCGGATCGTTTCGACGATCGAGCAAAAATGAAGTTTTAAAACGTTTCGTCATTCTTTCGATCGCTGCATGTTATATAGATGTGTTCTTAGACGAGGGTCAGGAGAGAAAAGAAGACCGAGAAGGAGTAGGAGAAAGACAACCTAGTGGAATACTTACCGAAAGTACACGTCGTAAGCGGTCAAGATAAATTCGACGATAGAATTATATATATACACGAAGAACGAGAAAAAAAAGAGTGGGGGCGGGGGATTCGATCGTGAGAAAAGCGAAGAGTTTGAAGACTCGGTCGAATCTTCTCCCTCACAGTCGCCATTCGTCTCGTGGAGGGAAAAACTTTTCGCAGGCTCACAACGACCACCGAAAGAGGAATATAGTAAAGATCCCTTTCCACTCTTCCCCCACCCCCTGGTCTTTTCCCGCAGGAGTGGAGGCAAACCAACGACGATTCCGCAATCGTCCGCGAGTGAGTCGAACGATCGGTGGAATTGTTGAAAAAGAAAGAAAAAGCGAAGCTTCCTCCGTTCTCATCCGGTATGTGGTCGCACTATCCCCCCCCCCCTCTCTCTCCTCCAACCTTCAGTTGAAAATGGATTGGAAAACGTTTTTGACCAAGTTCCATTGCACGCTCATTTCTCGTTCGCGTTCACCAATGTTTCTACCATATACGCTATTCCTCTCTCGCTCTATCTTTTTTTTCTTCTTCTTCTCTTTATTCTTTCTTTTACCTCGATTCGCGACTTATTCCAAGTTCTCGATGAGAATACGGTTTTATCGCGAAGCGAGGGCGAACATTGCAGTGTGGTATCAAGGTCTGCCCCCGGAAACGATCGTTCATGAAATTGTATAGCGCTTTTACTTTTATAGACTCTTCTCTACGTCGAGAGATCGGATCGTTTCTACCGCACCGCTTCTCTTTCTCTCTCTCGCTTTCTTTCTTTCTTTCACTCTCACGCCGGACGCATCGACAGGAGAGAAAGATTTTTCAACCGATTTTCCTGATAATGCTCGATAACACATTTCGTATATCATTTCGTGAAAATGTCGTTACGTCGCGACCGTAAAATCGTCATCGAACCTCTTCGCCTTTGACCTCGTACGTAGCGATTCATCCGCGACAAATGCTGCTGGGATACGTCCGTTTATTTCTACCTAGCCATATATATATATATATATATATATATCGGCTACCTATATATAGTCATAAATGTTAAAAGATAGGAGAATGAGAAAGCTACAAAGTTGTATTATAGATTCTATCGAGGAATGTTATATCGGCGATTGGATAGCTGTTTGGCCATCTGCCAGTCTCTCTCTCTCTCCTTCTCTCTTCTTCTCGACATCTGAGCGTCTCGTTTCGTTTCTCACGTGTATGAAAACGAACACACCCGCGCAACCGGGCTCGCCAGTATCGCTCATGGACAATGACCATCAAATTATTCGACCGCTCTTTTTCTCTTCTTTTCTCTTCTGGTATGTATAAAGATCTTGCCTTCTTCCCAACATTTATGTTTCGTCATTCCGTCTCTCTTGACGATGAAGCATCGTACCGGAACGCGTTATAGAGACGTGTATCGCACACGGTGTCATGGTACAATGTCGATACACGACTACCGTTCTCGATATATACAGGGTGAATTTTATAAGGTGTCTCAAACTTTATTTTAAGGGAGATGAACTCATTACAAACAAAAGTTGCAAATATATGTTCAGGATATTCTTAATAGTTTACGAGATATACATTTTTTAAGTCGGTCCAATCAGAGTGCGCTGAGAAGCGTTGGCTCCGCCCACTGACCGCTCTAGTAACTAACGCTCGTGAAATAAAAATTACTGCGTAATAATATAATAAATAAAATTGACTGCTCTGAATTTTGCAGTCCAAAATGTAACACCCTACAGTGTGCTATGTCTACGTATAGGGTGGGAGTGGGCGGCTCCAACGTTTCTGCACCAACTTTACACATTTATATCTCGTAAACTATTAACAATATCCCGAATGTATATTTGCAACTTTTGTTTATAATGATCCCATCTACCTTAGAATGAAGCCTGTTACATCATATGAAATTCGCCCTGTATATACGAACGTCGCACACAAATTTCAATCGTCAATTTTTACCACCTTGTTCCATTCGATAAATCGACGTATCGAATTGCATTCTTAAACGTAGAAAAATCTTAACATCCCAGAATTTTCTCTAGAAATTTAATTTAATTATTCTTTTCGACAATTCGTCTGTCACCATTTTTAAAAATAATATTTTCTATAATTATAGAACAGAAAATAGAAATGATTTTGCATTAATGTCGCTTCACAGAAAGCTTCAGCTTCGAATGCACAAACATTGGTTGGAAGTGGTAGCGAAATTGATACACATATATCATTTGGAAGTGTATCCTAGTCCCGAATCCGACATAATGCATCATCTCAAGAGTCGGGAGCACAGCCCATCGTACATTATTATATATAGATAACTCGGAGTGTGTTTATATACCGTTGTATGTTTGTTATACTGTTGTACGAGGCCTGGGTTGCCCGATGTACGTCAACAAGAAATCATACGACTATATGGTAACTTGATGTGCATAGAGCGTAGAACCTCCGGGGTAACTATTCTACAACTCCCATGCCTCTCTCTCTCTCTCTCACTCACTCTCTCTCTCTCTCTCTCTCTCTCTCTCTCTGTCTCTCTCTGTCTATATGTATATATATATATATATATATATATATATATATATATATATAGAAGAGATAGAAAGAGAGAGATTCAGAGAGAGAGAGAGAGAGAGAGAGAGAGTTCAGTTCTCTCCCTCGCTACACCTCCTGGCCTCCTTATCATTGCAATATACATACACACACATGTATATATATACATATATATATATATATATATAGGATGTACAGGATATACGAGTAGTGGAGCGTCAGAAGCTCCCGAGGAAGCCAAGAGGATCGCCAACGACGAGGGTGAGAGACAGAGAGAGAGAGAGAGAGAGAGAGACAGAATGTGTAAGGGTACCTGCATGTTGATAACGAGGTAGTCGAGTTTTTTTTTGTTTATCTCTTCCTCTCGCACGGGCTATAGAGAGAGAGTCTCGTTCGCTATCTCCCTCATACTCTCTCTTACTCTCTCTGCCCTCTCTCTCTCTCTCTTTCTGTCGGTCTGTCTCTCTCTCTTTCTCTCTTCTCCCTAGCGGAGAGTGCGCGAAAGATAAAACCCGGCAACCGGAGGATTTTTTTTTGTTCGCCCCTCGTCACATCGCGCAGAAAGAGGCGCATCGGGCGCCGGTTCAAGGAGACTTTGCAAGATCGAGAGGCTCTACATTTCATTCCTTTTTTGTTCGCCACTCGAAGCGACGAACGTGATTTTTTTAAATCAAAGTACCATCGAACTTGAGATATCCATGTTAATACGATTTTTGTACGAATCGTTTTTTCAATAGGGTGGGGCAAGGAAGGAGGGATTGCGGCCTGAATAAATTATTTGCTTTGACGTAACGTCGGGGATTCAGATTGAATTGAATTTATTCGCTTTAATGAACTTTCGTATAATATTTGATTTAATCAATTTTCACGTGTACAAAGCGAACAATGAAAAAAAAAAAGAAAAGATTTTCGATGATACGATCCTTCTCGTCTCTTTCGGTTCGTTGCTTCTGCGTTCTTCTTGTTTGACACACATACACACACACACCCACACCTATACGCATATATATATATATATATCTTATATTTAATCAGACAGCGGTCACGGGGTGCCAGGCTTCTTGATTTCGTGCTGAGAAAAACAGAGAGACGTCGCTGTCAGCATGCGATGAAATTGAACCTTCCTACCTAAGATATATAGACATATCTAATATACGCTAATACAGCTATATCCGATCTCACTTATATATATATATATATATATATATATATATATATATATATACATATAGGTGGCTGGGTAAAGGACAAGGTCCATGGTCTTTCATCGAAGCTTTTCTCTCCACCTTTCTTCTTCCTATCACGCTGAGAGGACATTGGGCTTCGTGCTATAGAAATCCTTAAAGAGAATCCGTTGCTGAAGGAAGAAGAAGAAGAGGGCGAGGCCGAGAAAGAAGAAAATGAAGAAGAATCCAGTTCTCGAAATGAATTTAACGCGTGGCTGGCGAAGGTGTACCTTGCTGATTCTCGGTTATAAAAGTCACGTCAGAAAGAAGCCTCTCTCCTATCTTCTTTGCGTTGGAGTAAATAAGAGATTTTCTAAAGTTTCATTGCTGACTTTGCCAGGCCACTGTGCGTTACTAAAGCACACGCGCATGCGTATATATAAGTGTCGTGATTCTTTCTTTCCGTATCGCTTGAATTCTCCAGACTCAAAGGGGAGACGAAAGAAAGAAAGAGAACAAAAAAGAAATAGAAAAATGTGGAAAAGACGTTTGGTGAACGCCCGAAGGGCGATCTGCCCTTGGCGTGACGGAGTTTTCGTTCGGACGTCTAAACTTTTGATTCCGTTCTCTGTCTTTTTCTCTCCTCACTCTCGTTCTCTCGGTCGATTAGACCGCGTGGTTGAAACAGATGGATTGGAGAAAAGGAAGAGGAAAAAGAAAGATTGTTCGTAATCGATCAGTTTAACAAACGCTTTCTCTCTTCTTCGTCTCGGTGAGCCATATCTATATAGCTCGAGCCTCTGACTCGTGGCTTTAAATATATTAGAGTAATGGAACCTTTTGACTTTCGCGTGACCGAAGCACTTTCGAGGCGAGATAGGGCCGCGACACACACGACGAATACGACGGCGATGACCCTGGTAGGCGAAAAGAATTTGGGTCAGGCTAATAACCGACTCTTCCTTCTTCCTTCGCTTCTTTCTTTCGCCATTCATCTCGATGCCTCGATATTCATGTTTTTTTTTTCCTCTTTTTCTTCTTTTTTTTGTTGGTTATTGTAGAAGTTAACGGGTTTTCTATGCGCGGCGAATATAACGATGGAAAGAGGTACACGGTTAGGTAGCAATTAGCTTAACTAGCCGCGGCCGAGCGACCAGCGAGCAAACCGTCGCTCCTAGTCCTGTGTTGCGCGCGCATTTCTCGGGCTCTTCAGTGTGGCGCGCGCATATCTCGTGCTCTCCAGTGCGGCGCGCGCATCTCTCGCACTCTCCCGAGCTGCGCGCGCATCTCTTGCGCTCTACAGTGCTGCGCGCGCATCTCTTGCGCTCTACAGTGCTGCACGCGCATCTCTTGCGCTCTACAGTGCTGTGCGCGCATCTCTTGCGCTCTACAGTGCTGCGCGCGCATCTCTCGTGCACTCCCGTGTTGCGCGCGCATCTTTTGTGCTCTCCAGTACTGCGCGCGCATCTCTCGTGCTCTCCCGTGTTGCGCGCGCATCTCTTGCGCTCTCCCGTACTGCGCGCGCACGTCATCGTCACGGATAAACACGATTCTGTCCTCTTAGAGCCGCTCTAGCGAATCACGCCTGGATCGTACGTGTTCGAGAACGCCCTCCTGTAGGAAGTTTCGTAACGTGGTCAATAATGCGACGGATCATTGTTTAACGTTACATAAGAAAGAGATATAAACGGACTCAGGACAACACGAATAGACGGAGAAGCAAACTTGATACGAAATTCTCTGTCTCTCTCTCTCTCTCTCTCTCTTCCTCTTACCCGTTATCTTACATGGACAACCTGAATTATTCCCTTTTGGTGCGGTATGCGCTTTCTCGGACCTCGCTCTCCCGTCTTATTAGCCATCCTAGGAAGCACACCGTGTACGTGGCTCGTTAGCCAAACTAAACAGAGCGAGAGAGACCGAGTTTCGAAAGTCGAACTGTAATACACGACGCAGGACTTGTCGGTAAATTTTTTTTCTCTCTCTCTTTCTCTCTCGCAAGAAAAAAGAACGAACCGGCGGCTTCTCTTCACTACCGGACGATAATTGCCGCCAACGACTCCAGTCTCGAGCTTCTCGTATCTTGCGTAACTATATATCGAGATAGAAAGAAAAAGAGAGATAGGCAGAAAGACCGAGAGAGATAGAGACCGACAGAGAAAGACGAACCTTTACAGTCGCACAAAAGTCTATCTCTCGTTTTCTGGCTCGTTTAGAGATAGAGGAAAGAAGGGGGATGAAAGAGCGAGATGGACTACTTGCCACGAAAGGCAACTTATCACGCGGCCCGCGCTGATAGGATTACCGGGCGCGAGCCTCGGGAATTGGCAAATCCTGCGAGTAAAAGTGGCAGCTGCTTCCACCAGGCCATTCGCGAGCATTACACCCCTATATATATATATATATCCAAACTCCAAACAGTCATATATATTATTTTGTCCGAGTGAGGCGAGCTTTAAATTGTCTCTATGAAAAATAAATGTGTATCCACCCTACGATCATTATCCCAGCTTCAACTCGGTACTGTCACAAAACTAGAAAAAAAAAGAGCCAATGAAAAAAGAATATACCTATAACAATTTTTCCCCCATCCTCCATATATTCTCAATTAAATATTTTCATTCGTTCAATGAAAGTGAGTGAGACCCGTTTATTCGAAAATATAACGTTTTATCAGGACGAGGCTCACCGTCGCGCGCCGGTGTTTATTCATCAACGACGAGGGAAAAAGATTAAGCGCGCATGCTTCGAAGTGCAGCAACGAGCCCAAGCATCGTCCATTCGTGTTGGTGGTAAGGGTGTGGGGCGTTGTACCGCGCTCTCATATTATATTATTCGTGTTCTTAATTGCGTTTTGCGCCCGCTTCCTCTTTTACGTACTTGTGCTCATGGCACGTAATTAATAAAAGGGTTAATAATGATTGTTATACCTCTTTCGTCCCAGTTCGTTTTCTCCCTCTCCCTCGCACACACTCAGTGCGAGTTTTCTGTACGAGTCCAGTTTTCTCGTTTTTTTTTCACTCCACGTCTCTCTTTCTCTCCACTTTTTTTCTCTCTCCGTTTCTCCTTCTGTCCATAGAACGAGGGTTTTCGTTTCGCTTACCGCAGCGAACGCCAACCACGAGACGGTTCGTCCGTCACGTAGCATTGACAAACGACAGTTCTTTCTCTCGCGCCTCCGCACAAACCCCTCCGCACCTCCGACGCTCTACCTGTCTCTCTCTCTCTCTCTCTCTCCGTCGAGCCATGCGAGGCTCCATAGCGCTCTCGCGCGGTCACCATGACAAACACACACACACGCAAACAAACACATACGAAACTCTTAACAAACTACCAGGGAACACATCAGAACTCTCCGGCGTTCCTCCGAGGTAATCTCTCTTTCTCTCTCTCTCTCCCTGTATATACAGGGTGAATTTCATAACAGGCGTTGTTCGAAGGTAGATGAGATCATTATAAACAAAAGTTGCAAATATACATTAGGGATATTTTTAATAGTTTAAGAGATATCGATTTTTAAAGTTGGCCCAATCAGAGCGCGTCGAGAAGTATTGTAACCGCCCACTCTCGCCCTAACCGTAGAGATAACTCAGTGTACAGCGTTACATTTGGCGTTGCAAAATTCAGAGGAGTCAATTTTATTTATTATATTATGACGCGGTCATTTTTATTTCTCGGACGTTGGCTGCTAGAGCGAGGAGTGGGCGGCTCCAACGATTCTCGACGCGCTCTGATTGGACCAACTTTAAAAATTGATATCTCGTAAACTATTAAAAATATCGCAAATGTATATTAGCAACTTTTGTTTGTAACGATCCCACCTATCTTAGGACAAAGTCTGTTAGACCTTATGAAATTCACCCTGTATATATAATATACGTATATAGATTCGTTTCGTGAAGAGCAACTTCTGTGTTGCATGCGGCGAGACAATGAAATGTAGCCTCGCCCTCGGGCGACTCTCTCTCTCTCTCTCGTCGCACGCCCCCTCCCCCCTCCCCGACCCAGCTATTCCGGTCGGACGAGATTAATCCAATAAATTCGTGACGTAATTCGTTCGATATGGGCGACGAGAGGTGGAGAATCACGAAGCACCGTGGGGGACCACTACAGAAATCTATAGAGCGAAAGAGAGACGACCCCCTCCCTCTCACGATCCAACCCGGGACTTTTCTGTACATACGTGCGACCCTTTCTCTCTCGATTGACGCATTTTTAAATTTATGCTGGTCTGCGCTAGTACAACCAACGGATCCTCCTCCTCCTCTTCTTCCTCTCGTGAGTTTCAAAAACCTTTCACGTTTAGGATTGACAGTGGCTATAAACAAAATAAAATATTATATTAAAATAAAATACAATTTCACCGTATTAAAAAATTATATACAATTTATCGTGAAACAATTAATATCCTTTCAATAATAATTGATAATAATTTGTGATAATGAAAGCTAATTAATAAATAAAATATGTCTATTTCCCAAAAATGAACACATTCTTTTTTTTTTAGCAAAATATTTCAATTCTGTTTTGTTTCTCGCGTGTCCGCGTTATTCAGATCGCTGTCATTTAGCGTGCGATATAATTCATGGCGTAATTTCCCTCACGTCCAGAAGATGAGGAAAGTTCGACAACGTTGACGACGATGATGATAATGATGATGATGATGATGATGATGATGATGAGGACGACGGTCAATCGTATGGCGTCATGAATCTCACCGAGAGCCTCGTATTTCCGAAAGTCATTCCTAGCCTCGGGGTCATGGCTATATATCGATCATTCATTATACAATCTCGCGAGTTATCTCGGTATTTATATCGATAGGACAAAGATTGCATGCCAGAGTCATTGTCTAGAGAGAAAAGAGGACTGTTTTATCGTGCACAGATAGCGTTCCAGGCGTTTTGTATTTATAGCCAGAGCGAAAGAGAGAAACAGGAAAACAGAGAGGGACAGACAAACAAGAGAGAGATATCTATTGTAAACAGAGTGACCAGGATGACACCTGAAACTTTCCAAAGAATCACGATCTGGCGATAAGCGTAATTAACTTCTCGCGCATGAGCCGCCAATTGTTATCAGCCATGGCTTGAATTTATTGTTATTATTGTTACGTCTATTACACCTTGGTACAGTGGGAAAGATTTTTTTGTATCGTTGTTTTTTTTTTCCTATTTGCCGTATCGAAGATCGAAACATATTGGTAATATCGGGAACACCTCAGGTCGTATATCGTACTATTTCACGATCTCGTTTCAGTACTTTCGTAACGATCTCCCGCGGTGAGACTCGTGACAACCGGACGACACTCAAAGATCTCGCGCGTCACGCACGTGTGGGAACAAAAAAAAGGAAGAAAGAAAGATCACAATTATCCGATAGCCGTAATTAAAGTTTTATAATGGTCGCATGAAATATTTTATACGCTTTGAATAATTTCGTTTTCTCGTCCCTCGTGGCACTCTAAGTTTTCCATTATTTTCTTGTTCGTTCTTTTTTCTTTTCTTTTTTTCTTTTTTTTTTTTCTTCTTTCCTTTCTTTCTCTCGTTGCGTGGGCTGATTCTCGTTAACTATTTCTAGGGTGCGACAAAAAACGAGAAGGCTCGCTTTTTTTTTGTTCTCATTACCAAAGCCTTTTGGTACGGGGAGTTAGAACGAACGAGTTGAAGATTTGTCGATAAGCCGAAAATTTAGAGAATGAGTGTGAGGGAGAGAGAATGGGGGGGGGGAGATAGGAGATTGGAGAAGAAATATAAATCAACGCGAGCCAACAGTCGGTGATTTCGGTCACGAGAGAGCCGACTCGAGTCATAAAAATAATTATGAGCATTAATCACTTTTCGAGTCTGAATAATGTTTTATTTTCTTTTTCTTTTTGTCCTTAATCACAATTTTTTTTCTTCTTTTTTTCTTTTTCGTCGCTTACTGTTGCGTATTATTAATCAAATACCGCGAGATGTCCTCGTGTGTTTTCGTCTCTCTCTCTCTCTCTCTTTCGTAAAATTTATGACATTCGTGCCGAGTTACAATCGCGCGACGCGCTTTTATAATTCTTCTCCATATATAAATTGTAAATATAACTAATACCAACGGTCGATAAAATGCAAAATCAAATTTACAAAAAAAAAAAAAAAAAAAAAAACGTTGCTTTTCACATTTAGTTCGTTGGACGAAGAGAAGAACGAGAACGAAAATCACCTTTTCAACTTCGTCTCATCTCTCACGTACGAAATATAAAACGTTATATATAACGATATTCGATCGTCGTCGACGGTCATTCGTCGCGTCTAGACATTCTTCATTTCGACGAATCGACCTTAATGAAATTCCAATCTCTTTTTCACAACGACTTTGCTAGACCCCTTCCTCGCATCCTCCTCCCCTCGTCCCCCCCCCCCTCTCTCTCTCCCCCCTCGTTTTCCTTCTATTGCGATATTTGGACTTTCCGGTGAACGAAACGAGATATCCCGCGTCGTTCATCTCGTTGATTTTCTCACTGCAATATCGAAGGAGAAGTACGAAAGAGAACTTTCCATTTTCCTGCATTTTTTTTGCTCTTCGTTTTTTCAAATTTTCTTTTCTTTTTTGACGTTCGATCCTTCTCGAAGCTCCGTCCGATTTTAGTTCTTCGCTCTCTCGTTCTCCCGCTCTCTCTCTCTCTCTCTCTCTCCCCCCCCCCTCTCTCCCCCCCCCCTCTCTCTCTCTGTCTCTCTGTCTCTGTCTGTCTCTCTCCCCCCCTCTCTCTCTCTCTCTCTCTCTCTCTTAGTTCGTTTAGATTTAAGATCATCTTTATACACGTTTATTTTGTATCATTTAATTTCTGTAATTTGCCCCAT
>JAPYZT010005964.1:0-16598 GCA_030522965.1 Tryphoninae sp. A BG-2022a
TTTTATCTTCATTATGTAACGAGCAGAGTTCTAATTTAGGTAACTCCCTTAAGGGGGTGGATTCTTCGCGTTAGATGAAATTTCGGATTGAAATACCTTCTCACGGGCAATACGTTATTCGGCACTGGCTCGCTTGAACGCTAATTTACCGATAAAATCCTCCGACTAATACCACAAAAGGGGGATGAAAATTCTGAGGACTCTCAGCCGCGAGCGGCGTCGAGCGTTGTAAAGACGGAGTCTTAATACCCCGCACGCGGCTTCATCGCTTCGGAGAGATAAGAAAAAAAAATGTTTTTGCCTGGTGAAAAAAAACATCCCCTTTTCACATTTAACCACTCGACTCCCAATTTCTGTCTTTCTCCCTCATTCTCCCTCTCGTTCGCTTTTCAATTATACAACGAGTTCGGGATTTTACCGATCGCTACGCGGTCAGTATATCATAAGCCGTATACACAGAAAGGTGTGTACTATCATCGCGTGCATCTCTCGTTACGTGCGCCAGCTTTTGCCCCCTTCGGCAGCCACAGAAACGATCGGTAAAATAAAATCCATCGAATTTTATCATCGCCATTCACGAGTAGGTACCATAATTGGCAACGTTAAAGGGAGCTTAGAAGTGTCAAAGTGGCATAACCCACGACTAATGAATAGAGACATAAAACCGCGGAGGAAAATAATATTTTCCCCATAAACGAGAGAGCTTACGTTTCTTCCATTTCCGATCGTCGTTGTCGAGTTTCAACTCCTCCGCGCCATCGTTCAATTTCATTGCCGTCCCTAGTGTCGTTCTGTTATTACAAACTTCCCACGCACTAACGAACCGTTGTATCTATACAAAAATAAAAATAAAAAAAATTGTTTTTCACATAAAAACTGAAAGATAAGATAATCTTCGAAGCCCTTGAATAAACGAGAGAGTGTACGTTTCTTCCATCTCCGATCGTCGTTGTCGAGTTTTAACTCCTCCGCGCCATCATTCAATTTCATTGCCGTCCATAGTGTCGTTCTGTATTACAAACTTCCCACGCACTAACGATCCGTTGTATCTATACAAAAATTTAAAAAAAAAAAATTGTTTTTCACATAAAAACTGAAAGTTGCGATAACGATGTATTAAAATCCGTTCTCCCAAATGAATTCAATGAATTCCCGTTATACGTAAAACTTTACTTTTTCACTTTTTGACGCTCGTTATCGAAGTTTGGGTTAGAAAAACGCGATAACGACAAGGCGAAATGTGAAAATACGATCATCCGGCTCGTATCATTTTTTCAGTCTGCCTGCTCTGTCACACTTCGAACGTATATTTAGGCCATATCGCGAATTAAATTTATTAATGGATATGACATATATGTTTATACGTGTCCCAAAACACCTGTAATGAAATTCTATTCTTAATTTTTAATAATGAATGGAGAGAGAGAAAATTGACGACCAATAATCAAAAGAGTAATCATCGATTCTTTCGACTATGCTCGATAAGTTGTCGAAAAACAGAGAAACGATCAGAAATTGCAAACGATTTGCAAAATGTAAACAAATACCACCGGTCAATAAAAATAAAATTATTGGAAAATAGTTACACTACGCGTGGATTATTTAATGTTTCCAACTGAATATATTTCACATTTGTTATTTACGTTTCTTCGTATATTTTAAATATACCTACCTTGTATCTACGCGGTCACTTTTTGAGGCCGACGAATGATTTACAGTACACAATCGTGGGCATTAACTCGATAATGTCGTCACAGATTTTTCCGTTCCATGCATACGCGATGTATGGCAAAATAGCTCAGAGGGGATGATATTTATGTATATATGTATATCTATTATAGAGTAGAGAATAGCGTACATATTATGGTATAGCACTCAACGCCCCAGACTGGTACGACAAGATCGAGGGGCGGGAGAGATCGAGCCAAGGATTCTCTTCGCACCGTATGTTCGCACATTGCGAGGACGACTAGTCGTATCTCTTTCTCTCCCCATGTTTGACTCGACACGACTCTCGGTCTCGCTCTTTTCGACTCCTGTGACGATCAAGTCGAATAATTGGCCAGAGGGGTGTCCCCGAAAGATATTTATTACACGTCCATGTGCCTTGCGCGTTCGTTTTGTAGGGAGGGTGTCGAATAAAATTGTACTGGTCACAACTGTGGGCTATCGGAAATTCGACATTAGTAAAATCCGAGGCTCTTTTGCCGGTTCGTTAAACGTTGCGTTTTATGAATCTGGGAAAGGTGGATCGTTTTTTAAAGATAGGGATGAAAGCACATATCGATGATATTTAAATATTAAATTTTGAAATAAATAGCAGAATTCTAAAGGTCTCATTCATAAAGTTTCACATTTCTGTGAAAATTTATTTGCAATAATAAATTTTGTTTCTATTTAAAACCATTTTTCAATACTTGGATCATCTTTCCACGCTATATTTAATTTTGCTCCTAGACAATTGACGTATTACAAAATTTTAATCAACGGGGGTTAGCTAAAATTTTATCACTGAACTTATATTTCCGTGTTCTTTAAACGTTGGCTTTCCAGCTAATAAAATTATATCTGCATGAGTATTTATATATTTTCACATTTTTGTAAAAATTTATTTTCAATAATAAACTTTGTTTTTATTTAAAACCATTTTTCAATACTTGGATCATCTTTCCACGCTATATTTAATTTTGCTCGTAGACAATTGACGTATTTAACATTTTGAATCATCGGGGGGTAGCTATGTTTTATCGTTGAGTTTATATTTCCGTGTTCTATTAAACGTTGGCTTTCGAGCTGATAAAATTGGGTCTGCATGAGTATTTATAGTTATATATACAATATATATATATATATTGCAGGTATTGGTAACATACGTATCGTGCTATACCATAGTACATACGACTAAACTGGCCGAGTAGTAGAGGGGGACGTAGTATGATAATAATGTACGTTAAGTACGTGTTTGTACTTACCCCTGAGGTGAGCCACCCCCGTGACGGAAGTTGCTAGCTCCGCCTATTTCGACTCTGGCTCGTCGTCGGGGTTGGTTGTTACGGGGGTGATCATAATAGGGAGGCGGTACCTGATGGTCGCAACCCGACGAGTCACGCCGTCCTGTGTGTATTTCACCCTCGCGTCGGGGGTGAGTTTTTCCATCCCGTGCGCCACGAACTCTCGTTGCGAGAGATACGCGAGAACGGCTCTGACCGCGTGGACGGTCGACGCTCTCGCACAAGCAACTGCAAACTAAAAAATTAGTTGGTCTTCGAAACTCCCGAGTTTCAAAGATATCGCAACAATTCACGATTATTCGGTATCGTCGACGATCGCGAAGTTGCCCTTTCGATAAGGGCTCGTAGTGTACGAGTGGACCATTTCGGAGAGTGAGAATCGACCAGTGAAATTCAAGGAAAAGCTATCAGGTATGTGATTTTTTAATTATTCTTTCAACGAGTAAGTCCAACGATAATGCTACTTAATGATAGAGGGAAAATGTATAGCCTCCATCCTATGTACGACAATTTGACGAATTTACGTACGAAGAAGAAGGCTCTTGTAAGAGCAACAATATCAAGTTTTCAGTCGACAAATATCTATCGATGAAGAGCTTTAACTTAACTGAACAGAATTCGATTGGAAGCATTTTGTTTTTTAGAATTCTTTCGTCCATTACAAATTTTATGAAAAATAGCCAGGTTGTTTGTGAATCAGGGTTTCTCTCGCCCTCTTTACACTTCTCCAAAGAAGGTACCATTTTATGAAAGAAAAATAAAGAAAAGATAAATAACTAATAATCGTTATTTTAGTGATTTTAAAAATTAATGTCATTTTTAAGGGTGATATTCGTCCGCTAAATATAACAAATAATTGTTGATTGTTTGTCCCGACAATTTATCCGGCTATTCTGTAAAAATTTTCACCCTTCTTCAAGATCCGCAGCCGTTACGCACCAAGAGATACTTATTTAAAAATGAATCGCGACGAAAATAAATTGATCGTCGATTCACGCGCGTTGCTCCGAGCGGACAAACTGGTCCCGCGGGACGAGGGAGCGCTTCGCTCCGTCTCTTTTTCACTCGTTCTCGTATTTTCCCTCGAAGGCACCCGTGAGTTCGAGGGATCGAGCATTCGTCCATCTCGTTTCCTCCCGCGTTTCGAAGTCGAGGGGAACCCCGAAAGAACGCGATCCCGTCGCGCACTCGCTCACCGTCGGGGCAAACATAAACCGTAAACTGTTTGTACCAGGGATTAGCCCTGCGTTCTACACTCCATGCAACAATTATATTTACTAACGATTTTGGCAAACAGACCTGTCTTCTGCCCTCGGGACGATCGACTCGATTTTTAAACGACTATACAAAAGTCACAGTAGATTAATGACGTTATATCGTAAAAGGGCACGTGTTACTGAGACGCACAAGGGGTTGTCTTTGTAAAAAAGGGTTGCAATTCTAAATTATCACTTAGATATATCTCCGACAATTCGTTTGTTAATAAATTTATAATAGCGTTGATTAAAAATTTGATCAAACAGTGAGATCTACGCTCGCAGTAGAATCGTCCGGTACGGATCAGCGCTTTACACTCCATGCAACAATTATATTTGCTAACGATTTTGGCAAACAGAGCTGTCTTCTGCGCTCGGAACAATCGACTCGATTTTTAAACGACTATACAAAAGTCACAGTAGATCAGTGACGTTATATCGTAAAAGGGCACGTGTTACTGAGACGCACAAGGGGTTGTCTTTGTAAAAAAGGGTTGAAAATCTAGATTATCACTTAGATATGTCTCCGATAATTCGTTTGTTAATAAATTTATAATAGCGTTGATTAAAAATTTGATCAAACAGCGAGATCTACGTTCGCAGTAGAATCGTCCAGTACAGATCAGACGTATTAATGCATCGCATTAATTCAAACCGATTAATAAATCGCTAGCCATCAACAATTACCGCGATCGAAAGTGAGCGAATAAATTATTTCCTATTATTCAAGCCAACTCCCGTAATCCATCGATCAAAGTTTCAAGATTTATTTTTAAGCCAAAACTTGAAATGGATATGAAATCGTTTTGATCCGCCCTCGAGGCAAAAAGGATTTCACCGCTAGCTAGAATATTATCGTATCACCGTAATGGATACTTCAATGATAAAAAGTTGATGAAGATAGAATTAAAGTGCTCGATTTACTGGCTGGGAATTCGCGAATGATCACGAACTTGAATAAATAAAGGACAATATAAATCTATTAGTTATGAATCTAATTGGGTGTTGCTCGGTGCTTTGATCGATATTAATTCGTAGTTTCACAGAAGCGTTCCGTCGCCCACTCGTATTTCGCCGCCGAATATATTTTCAATTATCGATATTCGTGTTTTCGTTTAGCGATCGATTCGCTCTAATTAGTCTAATTATCTTACAGTCGTGCGAGCAAGGTATGTATAACCTCGAGGACAAGTGCGTCGGGTTTCCGGTCGACACGGCTTAATGGGGGGAGAGTAAATTCGTTGATTAAATCGGAGAAAAGGCGAGAGGGTTGGGAAGACGGGAGGGGGGAGGTCATCCGACGTACGCGTGCGTTCCTCCGTGTTTTGTCAGAATTTCGTTAATATTTAATTCAAAATATAATCAGTATAATTGACGGTACCAACCCGCTCGTAGTTCCCACAAATAAGCATAGACAGCTGTTCTAACATAACACGGATTTGTTGGTCGACGAGCGCCGGACTCGAAAACAAATCCAATTTTCTTTTCCCCGATGTGTGACGTTAGAAAGAAAATAAATAAATAAAATATCTTTGAATTATTAATAGCTGTTAAATCAAGTGATTAAACCGATGACTATAACATTAACAAGGATTTGATGTACGAGGAGAAATACTTCACGTAAAATTGAAATTATTCGATTGGAAATGATAAAGAAAAAGAAACGATTTGCTTAGTAACAGAACAAATGATTTTTTTCCATTTCTTCTTCCCCCCAGAATGGAATGGGAAGAAAAGCGTTCCTGGGGAGGTCGTCTTCGCCTTCGCGTTCTTGAAATAGCGTAAGAACGAGGAGAGCTTTAGCACGGGAACGGGGAATAGCAGCGAGTACGCGCGGAGGAGAAGACGAGATGAGAGAGGATATAAAGGCGAGGAGTTGGTAAAAGGGAGAAGGGAAATAGCAGTGATGGGAGTTCGGATGAAGTATAACGTGTGCATGCGAGAGAAGGTGGAAGAGAGATACTCATGATGGAAGCACGGAGATTTAACAACGTTACAATGAACGAGCTTTTGCTATCTTGTTCTCTCTTCCTTTCTCCCTCTCTCTCTCTCTCTCATTCCCTTTCTCATCGTTTCTCTCGGCGCCCAGAGCTTTCGTTTCCTCACCCTCTACCACGATTCTCCACCTCCGGTCGGCTTTCCAGAAGCGAGAGAGGACGCAGATTGAATTGTAAAATAACCAAGATGAGAGAGGGAGGAACAATGCACTCGTTCTTGCTACAGCATTGCGCTGTTTGCATTTAAATAATCCGCTAGGAGAAGCGGGAAACGATAACGACGGAAACGAGCTCCGTTATTAATTTTTATCGACCATTATGAATAAAAGTATAAAAACAAACGCGTATATATATATACGATAAAAATTCTACGATGCAATTGATTTCATCTCGTTGATAAGTTTTCTTCGATTTGATCGTAAATTTATGTAAACAACAATGAAATTAATTATTCTTCGTAGTTCCATAAAACCTTTATGGTCCTGTCGAAACGATTCTCTCCCTCTAATCGTATCGTTTCGAGGTCCAATCTCTGGCGCGCAAATACAAGTGGCGAGTAATTAATGCGGTTTGTTCGTCTCTCGAATGGTCAGAAAATCGTAGTTGTGGGTATGAAGTAAAGAGAGGTGGGATCGAGTTTCCCAGAGACCAGAGCTTGGAGAACAGAGAGAAAGAGACCGAGAGTACGAGTAGAACGTGCATTGGGCGAAACGTCGGAGATCGGGTTATCTGCGTTCTCGCAAAGAGGAGGAGAGCACGCGGCCGAGAGAGAGAGAAAGAGAGAGAGAGAGACAGAGAGAGACAGAGAGAAAGAGAGAGACAGAGAGAGAGGAAGAGAATCGGTAGCAAACCAGTAGGAAGGATGGCCGAAGAGCTGGGCCAACGATTTCATACGTATATATCTGTGTATGTATAGATAGCAGGCCCCTATCCTCGATGCTTCGCATTGTTTCACGGTGGATGAGAATTTAATTTGCACGAGGAGATGCGAGAGGGCGCGAGAGTTCGAGGGGGTTGAACAGGGGGAGAGACGCCGTTGGTGGAAGACCGGAAACGAAAGAGGGAGAGAGAGAGAGAGAGAGAGAGAAAGCGCAGGGGGAGGGGGAGGGGGGGGGGGTTGGAGGGAGACAAGCCTCGTACAGATCGGATGGGTGCTGGCTTGTTTAAACGTGGGTGGGAGTGTCAAATTGAATTACCCTCCCCCGCGTGTTTCACGGCCCCCGGGGACATTTTGCCGTGTGCCGCACCGACGAGACCGGCTTCTCTTCCCTTCTCGACTATCTCACTCTCGCCGTTTCCACCTCTAGCTACATATATACAATATGTGGGCATTGCAACTGGGAGTAGATACCTTCATGGAAGGCGTTTTCAATTAAAATCAACGCTGGTAGGGTCGCTGCTACGTATATATGTATATATATACTTCTTTATATACGTCGCATCACCCAGTCTCCCATCGCGTTTCGCCGTTGTCGCTTCCACCCTTTCCCTCTGTTAATCTCTGCGTTCGCATGTCGCGAAAATTAACGAATTCACTGTAACAACAAACTTTTTCTCGAATGAACGTTGAAGGAAACGCTTCGCGAATTCATTGAACGGAAATTCGGAGATAAAAGCTCGTTCGTGTGTACGAATGAATGTAGGAGAAGGGATGGAAAAGAACGGGAGAGGGAGAGAGAGATAGGATGAAAGTGGAAAATTTTCCCTCAAGGGCGAGAGAACAGACGCTCGGCTTCGCTCGAAGAGAACTAACGACGTAAGAGGATAAGGAACTTGATTCAACAGAACCAAGAGAGAGAAAGAGAGAGAGATAGGCTGACGGCGCGTTCGCTTCTGCGAGAGTCCAACTTCGCTTATTTTCGCAGCCACAGCAGCGGAACGACGATAGAGCACTCGAGTTTTTTACGAGTAGGTACGCCATCTCGTTGCAGCCATAGCGAACTATGTACGTACCTGTATAGATATATATACGTCCTCTCTTACTGTGAAGAAAGAGGCGAAGTTGACGGAAGGAAACCCACGAGACTAGTCGTTAGCAATAAAATAATGAGAAGAACGTAAAAAAAAGCGTAGGACAATTTTTACCTCGAGCGAATTTGATGAAGGAAACGAAATCTAGCTTTGACCGAATGAAAGTGACGCAAGATGCTTTGCTGGGAAACTCACGAAACGTTTAGTATAAACAAAACGATGGATCGTGTTTTTCTTTTTTCATTCTTTTTCGTTTCAATGGAGAAGTAATGTATTACGAGCTGCTTTAATTATCGATGGAAAGAGAAAAAGAACGAAGCAAGGGAGAAAAAGAGAGAGAGAGAGAGAGAGAGAGAGAGAGAGTCTCCCTAACGAAAGCCCCAGCTTTGATCGAAGAGTTTAATCCGTCGGTTATTGCGCCGCTCTCATCGTACACCCATCTTCGTCTGTTGCGGTAACGCGAGGATTTTCTTAATCACCGTCGGCCAATCTGTCGAGAAGCGATCGTTAAGAGAAAGGAAAGCAGACGCGAGAAATCCCTCTTCGTCTATGAAAACAAAACGCATCGAAGCTTCGATAAACTTGATTCGGGAATATGAGAGTGAGAAGAACTCCAAGTTTTAGTTTTAATCAAATTTTCGAAAGTAGTTTAGACGTTACGAAGAAATCTACTTAGTTCGTGCGCGAGCAAATCGATTTTTGTATTTTAGGAAAACTGTGGAAATTAGGAAGACTGGTACGACCATGAGAATTCTAGAAAACTACTCGATGCGATCGGTCTGACCATTACCGACTGTAATCACTGGAGACGATCTATACGATGGCAATTTCAGTAAGTACTTTCCATACATGCGAAGCTCGCTATCGGAACAAATTACCGAGTACACGCATCGATATGCGCGCCGTTAGCGAAGATTGGGTATTTTTTATAGCCCGGATATTGATTCTAGTGGTTACGGACGAATATGGTCAGACACCGTTTCGCGATGAATAATTTCGTAACGTCGATATATATGCGCCGATTCTCTCCGGTATATACGAAAAACAGAAAACGAGAGACCGGAGAGAGATTCGCACAGATTGGAGGGTGTGCAGGAGCATCGTACAAAAGGATGGGGGTGGTTGGGGGATGAAATGAGAAAGGAAAAAACCAAATAGACGGAATGAAAAAAGACTGTCCGTACGGTATTTTTTTTCCTCTTTCGTTGTTTCAGAATGGAGGGAGTCGTGTTATTGTCGATGCCGGCCCACGCATCGTCCCAAAAATCGGCCGAGTCGAGTTCTCAACCGCAACCGCACGCTAAACCAAATCAGGTAGGTACTATCGCTTTCTCGCGTATACACGTACGCGACTTACCGTTTTCGAGGTCCGCGCAACATTCGTTCGTCATCCTAGCAACAAACCAGAAAAATAAATTAAAAGCAATCGATCCATTGTCCATACGTTTGGTATTTTCCTCGATGGTGATGTGTACGTTACGTTTCAATTGTTATTACAAAAAAAAAACAGAAAGGATCGCAAGAGCTGCGTCGTGCGACTATAGCATTTAGGAATTACAGGTCGGCACTGTCTCCTTGTACGGTATTCACATAGTATCCCTCGTCATCGAGGGACAGGAGAGACTCTGTCTGGCTCAGATAAGCAACACGCTGCTCAAGCAATTCAGTTACAACGAGATACACAATCGTCGCGTTGCGCTCGGCATAACTTGCGTCCAGTGCACACCCGTGCAGTTGGAAATATTGCGAAGAGCCGGGGCGATGCCACCGTCCTCGCGCAGATGCGGAATGATAACGAGGAGGGAGGCCGAACGTCTGTGCAAATCTTTCCTCAGCGATAACGCACCCCCGAGGTTGGCAACGTTATTCTTTCCCTTCTTTCGTTATCTTTTCTCACCCTTTGTAAAGTATAATAATTTAAATCCCATAAATTTGAGTAATTAAATAATTGTCATTCCAACGACAGACTTCCGGAAGACTTTGCTTTCTCCGTTCATCACGAGTGCGGCTGGGGTTGTCGCGGTGCTTTTTTACCTTCGCGTTACAACAGTTCGCGAGCCAAGTGCATCAAGTGTGCCTGCTGCGGATTATTCTTCTCGCCGAACAAATTTATATTTCATTCGCATCGTACCGGCCCGACCGATAAATACGTGCAGCCCGACGCGGCCAATTTCAACTCGTGGCGACGACACATGAAACTTTCCGGAAATCCACCGGACGACATCGTACATGCGTGGGAGGACGTCAAAGCGATGTTCAACGGTGGTACAAGAAAACGTCTACTCTCGAAACCGGGTAGCGGCGGTGCAAGTCACACCGACGACGCATGGGAAGAAGTAAAAGCGATTTTCAATCCACGCAAACGTTTGGCCGGTAATTCGACCAATCCTCGGGAAACTCCCGTACCATCGAAAAAACCGAGGTCCTCACCGACGATTCAAATTCCACCGAATTCCCCGATACCTGTTCAATCGGCCGCTCATCCAAGAGTCCCACCCTTTCCCGAACTTCCTCTTCCTCTCTCCCGAAGTCTCGTCATGGATTACGTCTGGCATCAACATCAACAAGCCGCCGCAGTAGCCGCTGCCAAAACTCCCGGTTTCGCGTTTCCACCGTACGCGATTCCGTGGCTCGCCAAAAGAGGACCCGTTCTTTTCCCAGGTACGTCAATAAATCAAGAGGTCATCGCTTTTCTATCATTACAATTTTATTTATTCATTGTATTATCATAGGAATCATTCGTATCCTCGATTAACTCAAGATTAAGAGTTCATTTCTCGATTTTTATACACGATCGTTCAAATCCGATAATAAATAAATTACAAATACAAAAATTCTCATATCGCATTGCGTTTTCATGTCGCAAAAATGCTTCGAAGTATCTACCAAATTATCTGAACATAAATTTGACCTTTGCACTATAAGTAGGACTTACTTACAATTTATCAAAATGCGTTTTATTAATCGTGACATTTTTTTAATTTTTATAAATAACAACAAATCGTATTATTAACGAATCATTTTTTTTGTTTATCAACAAATTAGGTCCACTGCCTCCTCCATTGACCGGTACCGCAGCAACGGAGCCGCTAATTCCTGCCACAGTTCCCGCCCCTCTTCATCAATCGGCCTTCCGTCCTGTGATACGATCGTCACCGATCGTGGAATCTCCTCCTGTGACCCGCGATCACGAGCCGTCGGACGCGAGTACGGTCAATACCGAAGTCGATTCGGACGACGAGGTTGACATCGAGACAATGGAGGATGAGGAACCAGCGGGTAATTCATCTTCGAACGTCAATTCCGCTATTAAAAATCTTCAAAGCAACGTTACGACTGCAAATTCCGGAACGAGCAGCAATCACAGCGGTCGAAGTGCCTCGCCCTTGTGCTGGAGTCCGGCGCGTGAGACCGTGAGTGATGACAAAATGTTAATTTTTTTAAATCCACTCAAACTTTTTCTAAAATAAATCAACACTAATTCACTCGAATCATTTTTATTTTCAATCGCAAGAAAAATACGATTCTTTTTTAATCTAAGCTCGAGCTTTGTCCGTGTGAAACGTTTAACCCGTAGCCACCACACTATTCTTGAGGTCACACACTCACCACACTTGTGTCAATTTGCACTTTGACTTTTTAAAACTTGTTATCTCATCCATGAATGTATGGAATTAAGCTTTTAACACCACTTTTTAGGGGTAACAGTTCCTCAGTAATCGATTGCAATCGTCAAAAAAATTGAAAAATAAAGTTTTATTATAGAAAAATGGCCAAGTTCAAGAAAGGAATTTTGCAAAGCTTTTTTGTTGTTGTTTAAATGCCATGTAAATGTTAATTAAGATATCAGCATGGTTCTTGTGCGAAATGAAAGATAAGAAGTCATATTTTTAGGAAAAAAGTAGTCCGGAATGATTCTAAGAAATTTAAGATTTTTTAAGCGTGCCTGAAAATGAGTTAATTTTGTAGGAGAAAAAAAACATTTAACAGCGATTCAAATTTTATCGAGTTTATTCAATCTAATATTATTTCGTGTATACGTTCGATAATAATTCGTAAGCACTTGATAACGAGTGAACGATAGAGACAAGCCCAAACACTCGTGCGCAAGCGCGTTCTTTTGACAGACCGAGTAAGTGCGTGTGTTAGCCCCCCCCCTCCCCCGACCCACCCTCATTCTTACGTTGATAGCCTCGTGTCGAGTAATCGTGCGACAAACACGCCGATGAATTTTACTCGTCAAACGTGAAGTGCCGTCGTCGGACAATCACGGTGCCGAGGTTCGAACAAAAACGAATGGCTCTCATTGTCAGCTCGGTATATTCGTATAACCATAGACACGTGCACGCGACCTGAAACACATGGAGCACGCGACCCTTTTCGTGCGAAAATAATACAGTCTAGTGGAGTTCGCGACAGTGCACGTTTATACGATCTTGAAACATTAAGCTTATATTTTTTGAACACACGTAATCAATTAATAATTAACAGAGTTGGATACTTCGGTCTCTCTCTCTCTCTCTCTCTCTCTCTCTCTTACGAAACAGTGTGCAAATATTTGATCTCGCGATATTCCGTTAGCTCGTACAAATTAATCGACGGATGGAAAAATAATTGTCGCGCCAAATGGAAAATAATAAACGAGGATTACGATGACGATAAAATCGATTTAATTACTTTACGATAAGGATGCGTACAATCGCTCGTTGATCGTCCTCGTCCCGTTGGCCGAAGCAAACGCGGGAGGGAGAGGCTGACAGGGTTAAAAGCTTACACAAGCACACATCCTTAATCGATCCTCGATAGCAGCAATAACCAAGTGTATGTATCTTGTAATCCGAGATACGCTCCACCCTTGTACCATACTGAGGGGGGTTTGTTACGTCCTGCAACGCGTGTCGCCTCGAGCTCCAACCGGCATGAGAGAGACGCACGACGTAGCAAAGGGCTACCTGCATTGGTGAGCAAACCTTTTTTTCTTCGAACCGCCTTAATCGAATTAACGTTATCTAACCGTCCTAGACGATAGGACTTGGTTCTACTCGTTTGTTTTCTCCGGAGAATCCGATCCGGCTCTGACACACACGTGACAAGAACATACAACGCGAGACACAATTTAATTATGAATTCATTTTATCAACGATCACGATTATATTACCTCTGCGATTATTTCAACTTTTGCACATTATAATTCTACACAAATATTTTCTTCATTAATTCTAATGTGATGCAACGATTGTTATCATTGTTATTATTAATACCGAGTGAGAGGAATATTTCAGTAAATCATTTTACGAATTTAAATTTGCGTGATTCTGTATCCATGATAATTACAATAGCTCGCCTATCATCGTTTCTACGAATAGGAGTCTACTAAATGGAATGTAGGTATCTACTTCTAGGTATAATATTCGATTCTTTTCATTACAAAGAATATTTCAACCCTACTCGTGGAATAATGCGAGGGCATTTCTAATGGCTCATGCTCGTTCCTATTGCTATAGTACTCGTTTATACCCACTGTATATATGTGGAGATCTATATATATATATATATATATATATATATATATATATATACATATAGATCTCCCGAGAATTTGCTCTGCTGTGGTCTACGACTGCTCGATTCCCAGCCCTCATCAATCCCGATAATTATTGTGTCAGTAAATACGCGCTGCTCACGTTTTCCACGTAGTTGCTCCCTCTCTGCCAACCCCCCCTCCCTCTTCAGTATCCCATCGTCGCACTAATGTACGTACATTTGTATATCTATCGGTCTATTCGATGGTGGCGCAAAACCGGAACGTAAACAAAGAGACAATGGACTAGAGAATCGCACATTACGTATATAATCCCATGTGACGAGTTAGCTGCCTATGTACGTATATATGGAATAGTATACGCGGCAGAGCCTTTTTGTGGTCGCGATATAATTAAATGAATCGACCGACGGTACCGTTCGATATTATTTTGAAGTTTTTTTTGAACGATGAAGACTCGAAATGTTATATTAATATACAGGGTCAGTTTCATAAGGTGCAAAAGGCTTTATTTTAACGTAGATGGGATCATTACAAACAAAAGTTGCAAATATACATTGGGGATATTTTTAATAGTTTACGACATATAAATGTTTAAAGTTGGTCCAGTGAGAGCGTGTCGTGAAGCGTTGGAACCGCCCACTCCCGCCCTAGCTGTAGAGATAGCACAGTGTAGGGCGTAGATTGCAAAATTCAGAGCAATCAATTTTATTTATTATATTATCACGCAGTCATTTTTATTTCTCGAGCATTGATTGCTTTGAGTTTTACCGAGCATGCCGAGAAACGTTAGAGCCGCCCACTCCAGGCAGCCAATGCTCGAGAAATGAAAATGACTGCGTAATAATATAATAAATAAAATTCACTGCTCTGAATTTTGCAATCCCAAATGTAACGCCCCACACTGTGTTATCTCTACAGCTAGGGTGGGAGTGGGCGGTTCCAACGCTTCTCGGCGTGCTCTGATTGGACCAACTTTAAAAACGTATATCTCGTAAACTTTTAAAAATATCCCTAATATATATTTGCAACTTTTGTTTGTAATGATCCCATCTACCTTAGAATAAAGCCTGTTACAACTTTTGAAATTCACCCTGTATATTCAAATGACAGAGTTTCATTACGAGTCGTTTCTGTCGACTACGTTTGGTTTTTGTTGAATTAAAAGATGTAACAATTATCCAACGACGTTAATCAATTGCATTCGTTAAAAATACGTTAAATTATTGATTAATATTTGTACGCAGTTTTGATTGGACGATTTAATTGAAAACTACCGAAAGCTTCGCTAATCCTATATGCAGCAATTACCGCTTTAATAATTTCAGATTAATACGAGTATTTCGATGATAAAATAATAATTAATTATTTAACGACAGCCGCGTGAAGTATTCATGACGTTTTTGTGATTATAAATTTATAATTCTCCAACGTTGTTCAAAGTTTGTCGAGAAAGCCATAAAAATTCACAAATTTTCATGATCGTTAGCAACAACGCGAGTTTGAATCGCGTTCGTTTTTTTTTTATTTTCTATCTTTCTTTTTTTGATACGAGAGTAACATTTGCGTATACGTTTGAACGGCTTAAGCAGCTTCGCTTTTTCACTTTATCCCTCTCGCGTGAACCTACTTTCACCCTATAGTAACATGGACCAAGGTTTGCGGGGGACTTACAACTCTCTCGCTTTGTCATCGCGGTAATGATCGTGCTTATGGTATCTTTCAGCGAGGATTCGGAAAATGTAACTGCTCCAAAATATCATACACACAAACATAAATAAACTCACTTGCACATATACACACGTATGCATTCATAGGGGTGAGTTTAGCGTAGCTACGTTAACAACTTTGAGTGTGTACACCCTTAATCGCCATCATCGCGGAGCCGTATGTACCATGGAAGAATCGTCTCAAAAGAGAGAGAGAGAGAGAGAGAGAGAGAGAGAGAGAGAGAGAGAGTATAACCTCGAAGGGTGCAGGTTCTTTGCTGTAGGCTATTTCTATATAAAAGAGAGATAGAGAGAGAAAGAGAGAACGAGAGGGTGAGAGGGGGAGAAAAGGACCGGGATAAGCCGGCCTGGATTGCCAGACGGCTTTTCAATTCCCCTTGTCGGTGAACGGTGTCGAGTGGGGATGAAAAAAAGATACAGTGAAACGTGTAGCGTATTACGCTACATATATATTTAAAACCCTACACTGTGCACTTGCACGCCACGGAATTTGCTACCCTCTACAATACACGTATCCTCATATGTGTATGTGGGTTCTATGTACGATTTACAAGAAACCCCCGTAGTGTCAATGGCGAAATGCGCTCGCACAAAACTGCACACATGTATAGGTATATATCGGTTTATGTATATACATATATATACATATATGTATAGATAGGTGATTTCCTTTAAACCTAGTTACCCAGGAGCACAGCACACACGCGACTATACACGCATATAGATATACACGGTATATTGTGTCACGTCACAAACTGCATTGAGGTAACTAAGTAATCCTCGAACGTTATTTGTGGTTATTTGTCGGTCCACCGAGCACACGAGTGTCTCGAAAATCTCTTTTCTGGTATGGTGAAGGGGAGAGGGACTAGTCGAGTATTTTCATCTTCACCCTGCTACTGGTTATTGTCGAAGTTGCAAGTAAAGGCGAAAAAAGTGGAGGGTGTTCGAATCTCTACGATCTTCCACTTCCCTGAATTCTTGGATGGGAGTAACAAGAACTAGAATACGATTTTATTGACATATATTCGTTTAATGAAATTTATGATTGGGATGAATTTGAGTAAATTGACGATTGGCCAGATTTTTGA
>JAPYZT010005966.1:0-11400 GCA_030522965.1 Tryphoninae sp. A BG-2022a
TGCGATTAAAATTTATTTTCCGATCGACTCGTGTCTCACAAGCTCGACATTATTTTGTGACAATATCGAATCAACGTAGTGTGACAGAGAAGTCGATCGTTGTTGCCCCGTGGCTAAGGTTAAAGATTTCTGAAATTTGTCGCGTGATTAACTTTCGACGGTAATACGTTCTGTCTTGCAAAGCACGAATCATGTGATACGAGACATTTATGGCGAAGAAAACACGCTCTCGCGTAAAAAGCGTATGTCGAGCCAACGTCGAGAAGCGAATCGCTGCAGGCCCGTACATTCCAAGAAGATATTTCATTTTCTTTTTTTTATCTTTCCTTCATTCATCTCTCCCGCCCTCGAACGCTTGTAAAATTGCCAATTACTATTTCACGCGTCGATCAACCGCACTCCCCGTGCTGAATTTTATTGACTACACCCTAACCACATATGGAACGATGGAATAGCACAACGATGGAAATCACTCGATTCTAACTTCACATTTCAAATCGCCTCGTTGCATCATGCATTTTATAAACAATCGATTAAAATTTTTCGTTTCAACCAAAAAGAACGTGACTCGTTTACTCAATTTTTCTAAAGAAATATATTTCAATCGCGTGTTCGTAATAATTAATGAAATTAATTAAATAAATAGTAAAATGAACAAAAAAAAACAGAAAAAGTTCGTTTAAACAATTAACGTCGCAACTTTCACTTCCCCGTGGATGAAGATTTCAAAAAAATTGTAATTTCAATCGAAATTTTCATTCTTAATTAAAACCGTAAGAATCGTCAAGCAAGAAAAACGATATATAAATATTGATAAGAAAAAATTAAAAGTTTAAACAACAACGCGATCCGCTCTATCGTATCATTAGCTCTGCATCGAAACTAACTAATCGTCATCATGAATTGAACTCGCCGTTTCAATAATGAGCGACGATGCGAAAAGTGTTTAAAAAATCAAAAAAAACAAAAAGGAAACATCGTATATTTACGATTCGCAAATTGAATAGAGATTAATGGATGATCTTACTTCTTTTTTCAACTATCGATCTCTCCGATTCGCGCGATTAAAAACCGACGAAAAAAAAAAGAGAAAACAAAATGCAATTAGTCGTATGTGCCTCGCGCCAAGTGTTTTATAATTTATGTGCAACGTTCGACGATCCTCGCGGTCTGATCTTCTCGCGCGTTAAAATTCACGCTTGTAAAATCTCACGTTGCCGGTACTCGTTTAAAAAAAAACGCCCACGGGCATTGGGTTGTGTGCGAAGGATCGTATATTCGCGAAACGAGATCCTCGCATTAGTAAAAATATTTCCTCTGGTCGCGGCGAGGTCGAAACCCACCCGGCGTACAACGAGGGAATAACCGCAACTACGATTATTCATAGCGAACGGAGAACGTTAAATTTCGCTTCTTTTTTTTCGTAATTCTTCTTCTGACATTTCGGTCGCCGGTCGGACTATTCGCTCATCATCGCTACCGGCAAATTCAAATTCTTTCTTTCACCGACGATGCGTTTAATGTCGTTTCGTTGCCTCGTATTTTTCATTTTTGGTTTCTCGCTGAGCGTTTCGTTCGATCGCGTGCTGAATGCAAAATGGCATTGAAAAAGGAAAAAGAAAAATAATAAAATAAAAAGAAACGTCGCGAAATATAAGAGACAAAAACAACGTTATTTCTCGATTTTGTCGACCTCGTTTCGCATTGCGTCGACGAAATTGTATTTTTGCTGCATTTGGATAATGGCGGAGGAAAAAATTGAAAGAAAAAGTAGCGAGTGATGAAAAGACGAGGAAAAAACGCCATCATCCCTTTCGTCATCCCCTCGACCTCGAGCCAAAATGCGTCCGAGTGTCATTCGGTGGCGAACGCGATAATTTTGTTAGCAGAACAAAGAACGATTCATTTTTTTTTCTCTAAGATTTCTATTTACTTGAATTATATTCGAGTGATTAGTCACGTGGCAATTAACCGTGGAATTTGTCGAGTCGATTCGGAACGAGAGTGAGCGACGATAAGCGGGAAATATGAAAGTTACGTTTTTACTGAAAGATAGGAGACACACCTGTTGATTGTTTTTTTTTCTTGTTTCGTTCGCCGTTATACGCGTACACCTACCTCGTGTTCTTCTCAATGCCTCGAGGACGCGAAAGAGACGACGGGTTGGGAAAAATTAAAGGCAGTGCACTTGGCATTCTTGAGGCGAACGACACTCGATCTACGATTCGGACGAAAGTGAGAGGCGCTCACTCAAATAACGCGATGACTTTTTGTCGAAGTAGAGCGAGCCCATTAATTTACCGCTGGATCGTCGAGAGGGCTGAAAGGAGCTCCGGGCTCGAGAGATCACCGTGAGATTCGTAGATCACGAGTATGTGCGTCGACGCGCTGTCGGGCGTAAATATTCGACAGATGGAAATCTAACGAGATTCGCTTTATGGCTGACAATACGGAGATATGAGCGATGTGAAGATTTCTTGTTTTCTTCTTCTTTTATTTGGTGCAATATTTATTTAATTTATAGATGAAACGCACGGGTTTTAATCACTGGGAAACATTCCAATCCGACAAAGCAACGAAATATGCAAAAGAAATAGCGTGAATATCAGAGAAAATCAAAAGTATGAATGTTTGAAAAGAATATTTTAGACAATTGAGAATTTATCAAATTGTTGCTTTGTAAATTCGCAATTTTCGTCAAGGTCACGACAATAATGACATTTAATAAGAAAATCGACTTTTATCGTAGTTCTGTCGTTTGTTTACATTTTTATAAAAAAAAATTGACAATTTTATATCCAAAAATTGAAAAACACATTCTTGTCCAATGGTCGATGGGCGTTCTTTCCCTTTACACGATAGTTACGTTGGTAAACGGCGAATAACTCGAGACGCATGTTAATAAAAAATAAACAAGCGTGTTACGGAGTCGCAACGATATAATAAATTATCGTCGAGCAGCGAAGGCTACGGTACGTATACGTTTTCGAAACGTTATGAGGACAGCGAAGAGAGCGTTGAATACGATGAATCGACTTACGGAATCGACTCGCACGAATCTAGATTTTCCCTACGCGAGTTGTTGTTTACATTGTCGCGGTGCTGTAAAATAAGAAAAAAACGAGCAGTAAAACATATAAAGCGTGGAGGCGAGGTAATTAACGACGTGAGTCAAGATTTTATATTTATATAAAGGTATATTTATATAACGAATCTTTTAGAATTTTAGAACTTTACAAAATTAGAATTTTAGAACTTTGGAACTTTAGAATTTTGGAACTTTAGTTTCGGAATTTTAGAATTTTAGAATTTTAGAATTTTAGAATTTCAGAATTTTAGAATTTTAGAATTTTGGAATTTTAGAATTTTAGAATTTTAGAATTTTAGAATTTTAGAATTTTAGAATTTTAGAATTTTAGAATTTTAGAATTTTAGAATTTTAGAATTTTAGAATTCGAACTTTAGAATTTTAGAATTTTAGAACTTTAGAATTTTAGAATAATAAAAAAGCTATTACATAAAAATAATAGATATATCTTGCCACGTGATTGTCCATAAGTTAAATTGGTAAAGACACAAACTTACCGTCACGAAGCTCGCATCTGCGTATGCAAAATAGAGCTCGCGTGCGATTTAATGTCGTTGGGGAAAAAAACTCGCGAGTAAACCGGTGAGCGACGACGAATGATCAGCAACGATTTGTAATAAATGATTTCATGGATTTTTACGACGGGCTAGCACGCGTGGTAGTTATATGCAAACACCGTATGAATTTCTTCTCGCCTATCCACTTTGAAACGGTGGAAAAAAACGAAAACGGTAAAAAAAATAAAAAGAAAAAAAATAGACATAATAACTCGAGAAAAAAAATTAACTCGAATTTTATGCCAGTGCGAAGATTGCGCGGATACTTTTTAATATTCTTATTTCTCTTTCCTCGAGTCTAGTCGGGATTATCTCACGTAGTAATAGTTACGACGGTTACGAGAATTGTAGGAAGTGTTCGAAATTTTAACGACGCTCCGCATTACCGATGTATGTTATTCCATTGTTTACGACTCGTTAAATAGTCGCTTTATCGTTTAGTTTAGTAAAAATATGTACGAGATTGTGAAGAAACGACGGTTATAGTTGATTGGAGACTGGAACAATTATGAGCAATTTGTTTCTAGATGACTTTTTAATATTCTTATTCGAAAAGTGAACTAAGATTACAGGAAATCGGTCACGACGATCGATTCGCCCATATATTTCTAAAACTGGAAACGATATTTCGCGATTGTCGGATAAAATCGAACGAACGATCGGAATAATGAAAATAAAAAAATAAATAAATAGAACTCAGTCACGGGACAGTCACGAGGGTGATCGCCATGGTAGAAAATACGTCAGAAATAAATCGCATTATGGATTACGGAGTGAAAATCCCTGAGGGCAATTCAGTCTCCTACGGCTCAACTCTCTCTCTCTCTCTCTCTCTCTCTCTCTCTCTCCCTGTCTCTCGATCTTGCTACCGTATGCGCATAAAATCGCATAAATTAGTATCGAGACCTCGAGGGCAGCACGCGAGTATAATTCAGCAAAAAAACCAAAAAAAAAGAAAAATTGATCATTTTATTTGACCGTCGTAAAGGCCATGCTTACAAGTTTTCTCCACGAGTCATTGATCAATCGAATGAATTCGAGCGAGACGAAGATGGATCTATGCCAATAACTACGTTGGGCGTAGTAAAAATCGTAGTAAAATGTTGCGAAATCTGGAAAAATCGTATCAAACTGCAAATTTCGTTCGGAATTGAGAATCGTGTGATTAAATGTAGCGATTAAATAAAGCGTTGATCATTCAGAAAGTAACGTTGTATGGGTAACGTTGTCGGGTGGCATTGGTATCGGTGATGAATGGGATTCGAGAGCGATGATCTGCGATATTACTCATCGAGTAATGTCACGCGCGTTATATATATATATATATATATATATATATATATCGTAGTATGTAATGATCGCATTGAAACAATTCAAGCAGCACGAACGTTCCCAAGCGTGCGGTCGCCGCTCCCACTGTATATACGGTTATGCGGGTATATGTATATAAATATGTGTATATATAACGAGGAGAACGATCACAGGCTCCGAAACGTCCATGCATATAAATTCGTATGTACAGAACTCGTGGAACTCGTACATAAGGAAAAGTGGGGTAATATGGACCACTGCAATATTTTTTCTAACGAAAATACACTCTAGTATTCCAAATTGAGTTTTAAAAATGCAGAATTTTTTTAAAAACGTATTATTTGTAAAGATCCACGTCGAAAATATTTTTAGAAATTTTGTTTATGCAATTTTCAAGTGGTCCAATTTAACGTATCTCGTCGATGTAGATAAGTTGCGGTAAATTTGGACAGTTTGAAAATCATGATTAATACAATTATAAAATTTGAAATTCATGAAAATTGTTGGAAAAATTGTTTATAGGAGAATAACTAACTTATTTAAATTAACTGGTCCATATTGCCCCAACTTTACCCCCCCCTTTTTCTATAGCATTCACCTACAAGCATGGATAAATCGTACGGTATGCGCCGATTACCAACTTCGATACGTGTCTATGTACGAGTATCACGTGTATGCCAGAAGCACACGGAGATGAAATCTGTCGCATAGAGAGAGAACCCCGTGGGCGCACGAGCTACGAGTTCGCTAACATTTATCAGGCTTGTATTGCGAGTGGTGAAAGGTCCTCCCTCGCTCACGGATCCCTACGTAACGTTGGCCAGCTGAGTCGGAGATCAACCGAGCCAGAACCAGACAAATGTGCAACCGTTTTCCCGCGGTCCATTTTTACATCTATTTTTATATAAACAAGCGCGTTCTAACATATAATCGAAGAATCCCTTCGCTCGGGCGATTCGCGTCGAGAGTTTCACCGTTAGTAAGAAGAAAAAAGAAAAATTGAAATGATAGGAAAAATGATAGGAAAAGATCGAAAGATACGAGTCCGACGAGCCGAGGGAGGCTTCTATATTGTTCAGATTTCCCGTCGCGATAAATTAACACGATCCGTTCAAATATATTCCTATTGAAATCCTTGCATCGATATCTACTGATAAATCCAAATACGACACACCTGTGTAGGGTGTTTCAAGGATATTTGCACGTTGTAACGTTGATTCTAAATCACGTGATTACGAATACGTTCCAAACGAACCGGATCTTTTCGTTCCTCATCGTCGCAGCGATTTGTTTTATTTCCTCTCTCTCTCTTGCTCCTACCACCTGCTCTTAATCGCGCAATTGTTACAGCATCGACAATGATCTCGCAAGGATTTTTTTCATTGTCATTTGGTTTCTTTTTTTTCGACGGTAACATTGCCTCGACTCGTACCCCAGTTATTATGCACGAGGTGAAAAGATTTTTTTTATTGCTACATTCCATACATTCGTGTTCGTCTTGTCTCGGTTTTTCTTGGCGTTGCGTGAAGTACGTTTGTAATGGGAATAAGTTTGTTTAGCAATCAAATTACCCGTTGGTCCGAAGCACGCGTTTTGTTTTGTGCAAGTTAGTGAACGCGATATTGGATAGGGCTAGATAACCCCCTTCCTCTTTTGACCTGACGCAAACCGATCACGTGGGCCGCTAACAACTTCATACTTCAATTATACATTCAATTATTTGGGACCTAAGGGGGATCTTGTTTAGTTCGCGTCGTTTGAATATTTTCACTAAAATTACATAGTCGAGAGATAATAAACTTTCATCGTGTCAAATAATGTTCCTGAGTGTTCGATCAAAATGTTTACGAATGGCTATTAAATGTTTGATCGGCTCGTTTACGATCGGTAGCGTGGATTTCTTCAAGCTCTATCGTATATTGCGTCTATTTAGAATGTAAACATAAATGGTGATATATTTTCGAGTGGATTATATAGATACGTTCGAATATGAGCGTGGTATTGACGGGAATTTTAAGTTTTAACGATATTTTACCGATTTTCAAGGATGTTTCTGTAACGATCTTTCTTCTTCTTGTTTGTTTTTAGTGTCGACCAAGATATTGAACAAAATGGCAGTAGGTCTGGGGGCAGCGAATCTCCTTTACAAAAAGATGGCCGCAGTGGTTGCCAAAAATGCGGTCAAGTCACCGCCAATCGATTTACCGTATACATTGTCTCACGAATTGTCGCTGCATGGAACTCATGGTGGGTTAGGAATTCCAAGCGATCTGGGGAAGTACAGTGTACCATCATTGCCATTAATTAAAGGTCACGAATTACCGACATGCATTCATGCACCGAGTCCCGTACATCGTTACCTTCCATCAATACCATCTCATCCGGAATCTCACGAGACTCTTACAAAGTACGTACTACCTAAAGTCGAATCGGTGAAGGTTGAGGGATTAGAGTTAGTGAGTTTAGGTAAGAAGACGCTGAACGTTTTGTTGAAAAAATTGGAAGCCGAAGCGGCTACGGTTCCTCCTCCTCCTCCACCTCCTCCACCGAAACCCGAACCGATTTCACCACATAAACCGTATGAATACGCATTAACCCCTAAACCCGCGTTGCCACCACCCCCTAAATACGCACCCGTTTATCAACAGCCGCCGATTAATCCCGGATATGGATATCCTAAGCCTTATCCTCCACATGGACCGTCTTATCCTTATCCTCATCCTAAACCTTCCTACCCTTATCCTGTATATCCACCGCCCGCTCCCCACCATCTCCCTCCCGCTCCGTTCCCGAAACCTCCCTGTCCGGAAGTCGTGCCCCCCTGTCCACCAGTGAAGCCTCCTTGTCCAGAACCCGTACCTCCCAAGAAAAAGAAGTTGCTTGCAAAGAAAGAGGAGGAGGAGTCGTCGGAGGAGGAAGAGGAGTCGTCGGAGGAGGAGGAGGAAAAGGAGGAGGAGAAGAATGAGGAGAAGAAGGAGGACCCTCACGAGCCAGCTCACGAGCCGAAGCAGGAACATACGCTGTTGGACAAACTGTTGGAGAAAACAGAGGAGAAAAAAGAAGAGCTAAAGGACAAGCTAAAGGAGAAAAAAGAAGAGCTAAAGGACAAGCTAAAGGAGAAAAAAGAGCTAAAGGACAAGCTAAAGGAGAAAAAAGAAGAGCTAAAGAAGAAGAAAAAGGCGAAAAAAGACAAGAAGATGGAAAAGTTAGAGACTAAATTGGCTAAACTCGAGAGCAAACTGAAAGACAAGAAGAAGGCCAAGAAGGAAGAACCCTGTGAACCTCCTCCGGTATACGAACCACCTTGCGAATCTCCACCGACGTACGCGCCACCGCCCTGCGACCACCCGGTATATAGCCCTTATCCGCCAGCCCCACCACCAGCTTACTATCCGCCTGCGCCACAACCGCACCACACATATCCGCCTGCGCCACCGCCACAATACGAATATCCGCCTGCGCCAGCACCTCACGGATGTGCGCCTGCGCCAGAACCACATTACGCGCCTGCGCCTGCGCCAGAACCATATTACGCGCCTGCGCCTGCGCCTGTGCCTGATCCACATTATGGATACGCGCCTGCGCACCATTGACACTGCGCAGCCCTACAGAGAGAAACCAGTAAAAGCTAGAGACATCGTTCAGTGATAATTGCTCAATCGACTATTAGCAATCTCGATTTAAAAACTAAAATTAATTTCCTTCTATTAAAATTAATCAAAAGAATTTGTTTCATACGAACAAAAATGTATGCCAGAAAATAAAATACGTAGATGCTATTCTCCTCGATAATAGATCCCTAAGAATCCAAGATTCTTCTTATTTCTTGAGATATGGCGTGCAACGAACTCAGTCGGTAACAAAAAAAACTATGCTTAAGTTTCTTGCGAAAGAAGAAAATTTCTTCCGAAGAATAAAATGGCGCTCGTTAATTATGTCGCTCTTGTCTTTTCATCGAAATATCAGACGTTTTAGGAGACATTACTCCGTCAGTAATTCAGATCACTGTCAAAACATAACTTCGCAGACATTCTACGAATGGTAAATCGACTTTTGCAGGCCAGCTTATCCTCGCTATCAGGATATTTCATCATCTAATCAAACGTGTGGCGACGTTTTTCTCGGATATTGCACGCCAACCTCGAGATATCGTACGATCGACGGTTCGTGCAACAATGTACGAAATCCAACTTGGGGAATGGCGGGAACGCGCTACGGACGACTTCTACCGGCCATATACTCGGACGGTGAGAGAGACACCCAACAAAAAAACGTTATTCTCACTTTTTACCTTTCTTGCTTTTTCGAACAATTTTTTCGTTCCCACTTTCGCTATCGCTATAACCGGCACGAATTTTTATCTCTTTTATCGTTAACGTTTTTGTGTATTATCGCAGTCTCGAGTGCACGAATTAATGAAAACAACTCGCAGATACAGCACGATTTTTCCGACTCGCTGTTTGCCTGTTAAAGAAGAAAATGGTGGTTAACGCGTGCCCGCACTCACGCGCCTCCGGAACCGGAACGCGAATTACAACGATTCGCAAACAAACGCTTTAACGACGTTCCGGCAATCAACGTTCGCGCCATTGCGCTGATTACGTTAATTTTTTTGATTTTTATTGACTTTTTTTGATTAAATGGCGAATATAATTATTCTCACTCGGCGATAAGTTTCGTATCGAACATACGAGACACACTGGAATGTAAAACGGAAACGTCGTCGCGAATTACGAAATTGCGAGTTTTTCATCGAGTCTCTCGAGTTTGCGCGCGACAAAGACCTTGATTGTGAAAGAACGATTGTATTTCGCGGTCGGGAAAACGTTGCGTTTGTCTTGGGAATCATTGCACCGGAAAAAAGAAAACAATGACGAAAGTAAAAAATTGTAGGCACGAACGAGTTTATTCGAAAAGATGGGATACGATCGTTCTTCGATAAAGAATTAGATAGCGATCGATTTTTTATTGTTGCAAAATTAGAAAATTGTAGGAAAATATTAAATATCGTAAATCGCGTGAGTTGGTCTAAAAAATTTGAACGAATAAGTACAGAGATTGGTTATTTAATTTGATTATCACTCGTACAATTTGATTAATTCAATTAATTCAATTGATTTTATCAATTTAAAATTTTATCGTTTTTATTATCTAATTTTAACGACTTTTTTAATTTTATTGATTACTTCAATTTAATTAATTTGATTAATTTCGTTAATATTATCGATTTCTCACACACACAGGAATTCACGCGCCTCCACGTTCGAGATCGAACCACGAATTACCGTCAGCTCGTACTGTCAGCTTCACTTTGTTTCCCGACTACCCGATCCCCGATCCAAAATGGACACTGGCGGCTATGCAGTACGGTCAAATAATCGCTCACGATATGGCACTGATAGCTGGTCTCACGACGCCAAGTGAGTAACACAAAAGAAATTTGTTTTTTTTTTTTCAATTTTCCTTTTGTTGAACAAATTTGTTATCGATTTCTGTTTTCAATCGAATAATCAGGGCAAGGTATCGATCAATGTTGTGTCAACGGTGATGTGAGAAGGGAACTTCTAGGGGATAATCAGTGCATGCCAATCATCGTACCAGAAAACGATCCGGATTACAAACAAATCCGATGTCTCATGTTCACACGAGGTGCTACCGACCTTGACAGTGGCTGTCCATCTCGGCGAGCACCCGCTGAACAGGTTTGAAAGACTTTCGCCACGAAACGCAGGCGCGCGCAATAATCTGATTGAACTCCGCCATAGTTTTTTTTTCGTTTTTTTCTTTCTGCTACCATTATGTTGTAATTACAGTGAGAAACACGATGACCTTGACATTGTCGCATACCTTTCTATTCCATGCATGGAATTTTGGGTTTAGCTAATTAATTAATTAATTTTCTCGGTAGAATAATTTTGATTATCGGTCTATAAGAATGGATGAACTTTTTTTGGATGAAACGTAGACAGAGTTTGGACGAGAGAAAATTTAATGTTTATGGAAAATATAATTTTTGGTTGAGATTGATTGGGTAAATTTAAATTTCGTCGTGAATATTTTTGTTTGTGTGTTATTGATTGTATTATGTACGGAAAAATTGCAACGACGATAATAATCCTTGTTTGCTATTTTACGTGACAACCGTTTTTTGATGAGTGCGCAATATAAAATTTCACATTTGTTTCGTACTATTGCGAAATAACGAACAATTGTAAAATTGACAAATATCGAATGATAATATTCCGGATATTTGTATATGATACGATTGATATCGGTTTTGATTTCTCACAATGTTAACAACAATTGGACGAAAACATCATTTTTTGCTGATTTCCTGTTTGTTTTGAATTTGCTAATTGTTTGAGTCGACATGACACGATGACTAAAAAGTATTCGCGTAATTGGAAAATTATTGCCTGTCATATTGAACAATGTTGACCGATA
>JAPYZT010005967.1:0-10450 GCA_030522965.1 Tryphoninae sp. A BG-2022a
ATAGAACAATGGGAATTTTGTATATGATAAAAACATGAAATCATGCAATGCATCAAGAATAATAAAAAACTTTCTTTTTCTCATTCTGCCAACAGGAGACGAAAAGGCCGTCGAAGGAGATGCAGGTGACAATCGCACGACAGTTGGGCCTCGAGCCAACGACAGTCGGTAACTTCTTCATGAACGCACGACGACGATCTATGGACAAGTGGAAAGACGAAGATCCGAAGAATCAAGCAGTTGACGAGGGACAATTATCACCGAGCCTCGGTATAAGTCCGCGCCAAGCGACCGACGTTTTGTGACATACGTCCGACCACGAGGAATATCACGACGAGTCACCCGAGGAAGATCTTCCTTTCTCGTAAACGGTGTTTTCAATTAAAAGAAAAACAACCACACAACAAATATTCTTTCGTCGGATCGTCGAACAATCCATTCGTCCATGAGTTGCATTGATCGCATTACCAAAAACGAAGAACGAATCCATCACTTTCAAAACACGCAAGAGAATTGCACATCGAATCGACAGCAAGCAAAGCGAGAACTTTTCGCGCGAGGCCTTAGATTTCAGGTTTTTTACACGTTTGTCGATCGACGAGAGATAGGGAAAAAAGATGAAACAAAATTGCAATAATAAAGAAAACAAAGAAACGAAACAAATGTTAATTGACCGTTCGCGTGCTGCTGTCGTGCGATCGATGAAGAATTCGAGAAAGGATTAATGAATGAAAGGGAAATTGTTCGGAGCGATGGAATTCGATGGTCGATCAATGTTTTCTCAAAGCTGCTACGAAAATTACTCTCGAATCGATCTCTCGAACTTTGTCGATAAAACAAATATAACTGTAAAGATTTCTCGATTATTGTCGCAATGTTTTAGAATTAAGTGCCATAATTTTGCCATAGTAGAATGTAAGTTTTAATTATGACGCGACGATTCGATTCATGACGAATTGTTTTCCATGCCCGTACCGTGTTCTAGTCCTAAAGCAGCTCGGTTATTTTTGTTAGTTTCGTCAACGACCGCCTCGTTTTATCAGAGTGCTTCAACGACGACAATTTTTGTTCTAGTCAAAATTCGCGATTGTAGGAAGGAGAAACTATTCTCGCTTCACCTTCGAAATCGTTGAAAAAAGAAAAACCTAGAATCTTGTATTCGCGTGGAACTTGCGAGATGGAAAGCGTTGTTCCTAAAATTTCCAAAACCTCGTAGTCTCCTTCCCGCGAATTCAATCAATTACACGTTGTTCATCACGCGATGAATTAAATTCTTTATCATTCCTCGTTTTAGCATTTTCTTTTTTCCTTAGACAGCTCTTAATTCTAAGTTCCTTCTTTCGTAAGCTTTAGACTCGTTAGTTAAGCTTCTCCTTTTTTTTTTATTGTTGTACGTTTTAATTGTTATTCGCGTTGGACGATGATCGAGATTGTCGAACGAGACAAAAAAAAACAGGTTCGAGAGACGACAGTAAAGAATCAGTTTTTGTTTAAGCAAAAAAAGAAACAACGTGGCAGCTTGCGATACGAAACGAAAGCAATATACTCGTCAATTCCTCGTTGGTCAACCAACACAGTGAAACAATTATAAACAAAAAACAAAAAGAAACGTCACACGTGCGATTGGGGTGCTACACGGATGTCGCGCGTGGGTGAATCAAGTGATATATATAAAGAAAAAAAGAAAAGAAAACAAAACAAAACAAAACAAAGAATAATTAACAAAAGAAAAGAAAAATGAGAAATAAAAGAATTACTAATTTATCATCGTGGACGCTGCAAAAAGTGCGAGAGATAATACTTAACAGCTCCGCGAGTGCACGACTTGTCACGTAATAGAGACGCAATGTGTGTGTGTGTGTGTGTGTGTGTGTGTGTGTGTGTGGGTGTGTGTGTGTGTGGGTGTGGGTGTGTGTGTGCTTGTATGCATGTGTGTAATTTTTTTTCTTGTCTCGCTGTCCGATAATCAGCGACAGTGACATGCTGTGCTTGTACATATTGAAACTTTTATTACGAAAAAGAAGAAAGAAAACAAAAGAAAATAAAACAAAAAAAAAAACGAAAAGAAAGAAAGAACAACAATTGAGATTGAGGAAACGACATTGTTGCTGTTTAGATCGGAGTACGAATGGTACGAAGAGATTTTTGTTTGTTAATTCCTTCTTTTTTTTTTAATATTACTCAGAAACGATTATACGACGTGAAAATTGTATTTGTTATTTACGTCGTTTATTCTCGCGGATGCTGCGTCTCCAACGCAAATCCATTTTAGTCAAGATTTCTTTGTTTATTTTGAGCGAACGATATTTTTTCTGTAATTTATTTATTTCATGTTTGTGTTTTTTTCTGTTTTTTCTTTGTGTGTGTTTCTTTGTTTAATTTCGAGAAAACTCGTGAAATACTCGTTGTAAAAGAATGCCAGAATTTTATTGTTCGCAGCAACCAGACCAAAGTCCGTGAGAAGAACGAAAGAGATTGATAATCGGAGATTATGAATGTCGGATAATAATTGATAAATGAATAATTTGAAGTGAGGTATGAGGGATGGTTGAGACGTATGCGAGTAGAGGGAAGAAGGTACAACAGGGAATTAAACAAACATACAAACAGAGAACAAGAATTAAGCGTCGTCGTGTCATTCGCGAGTGAAGATAGAAAGCGAATGAGAGAACAAAAAATTCATCGTACCAAAACGCGGCCGTCTTGGCCGACGGTTTAAGATCATATATAGTACAAAGTAAACATATACTAATTGTAACGTTGGTTTAAATTACGTATTAAGAAAGCGAGTGAGGAGAAAGAAGAAGAAGAAGGAAGAAGAAGAAAAAAAAGAGTAATATGAGAGTGTCGTCGGGTCGTTCGGTCGAAGTTGTGAAAACAAAAAAACAAAACAAAGTGCGATTGAAATGTAAAACAAATTTTAAAAAAGAAAAGAAACAACAGTAGTAACAACAACAACAACAACAGCAACAACGGAAGAGAATGGCAGGAAAAATAGGAAATTGCGAAATAAGAGCGGAAGTTGTAATCGATAGGAATTGAGCAATAAAGTATGTCTGTGAACATTCTGTAATCGTCGAAAGAGAGTCGAGAGAAATGAAGATTCGAAAAACGAAAGGAACAAAAAAAGGAAATGATAAAGAAAATTGCCCTGCAGCTGCGTCGTGTGCCTCGCGTTGATTTCTCGTCGTAATCCTCTCCATACGTAGAATCGATCGGATTTCTTTCTTTCTTTTTAATTTGTTGAGGAATTATTTAGGTAATTCGTTATGAAAGAAAAAGAAAATGAAAGAAAAATCAGATTGTTCTATGGAAACATGAAAATCCGCGCGAATAAGTTCCAGACAACACTTGCCATCTCACACACACAAATGGGAAAAGAGAAAGAAAGAGAGAGAGAGAGAGAGAGAGAGAAATAACAAGAAGTTGCGTCGCCTCGTGTAATTGTAATATACTTCTGTAAATACAATTATAGTTGGAAGAAGAAAAGTTTTATTATTATTACGAGTAATTAATTGCCATTATTGCTATTGTCGAAAGGATCATGATTGAATTAGTATTATTATCATTAATATATAAATATTGAATACGGTGATGTTTTGTTTTTTTTTTGTTTTTTTTTTTTTTTCTTCTTTTAATTTTTCGTCGAGAGACAAAATGGGACGAAACTATAACGTGTTCGCGAAATACGTAACGTACACACACGAGAACGTTTCGTAGAGAGACAAAAAAACAACAACAATGGAGGGTAGAACAAACAAAAAAATCTTGTATAAAGTAATCGACAATTGGACACACTTAGTTTACGCAAAACGTAACGTTAAACAACAATGGAAGAAAAAAATACAGAAAAAAAAACATAGTATAATATATCGATAACGATAATATATGAGTATAAATGAATAATATATTAAAAACGAGTATATATATAAAAAAAGAAAGCAAAAGAGGGCAGAAAAATGAATAAAGAACAATTAATACAATTAGGAACCGAAGGGTGGCGCTCTTGTCTCGCGTAACGAGGGAAGTAGTCGTTTCCCGAGATCGTGATCTCTAAAACCCTTCGGTAGGAACAGAATTTTCCGACGTTTGTCATCGTCAGACGATTCGATCGATTGAAACAATTAATTAATAGTATTGATTACGTTGTAATAAAAATTGATAATCTATTTATATATATTACGGTATAGAGATACGAAGGTGATGAATTTAACGATAAAGAGAATTTAAACAAACAAAACAAAATATGAAATGCGGTTTAAAAAAAAGAAAGAAAGAAAAGAAAAAAACAAATAACAAGCGACGTTAAAAAATTAAACGAAGCATAAACAAAACATAGAGAAATTAATTTTTTGTTTTCGCGAACGCTGGAATCGTCGAGACGATTTGATCACACGTTCGAGACGCTCGTGATTTCTTAGAGATGGAAAAGAAAACGTGAAATAAACAAACTCTATTTCTGATCCGTGTGTGTATACGTGTGTTTTTTATATTGCGATGGTATAAATAAACTAAACGGGAGAGTAAACAAACAAACAAACAAACAAACAGAAGCAAACTTGTTGTTAACGTAACTTTTACGATGGGACGAACGAGGAAACTTTTAGAAGCGAACGCCGAAATTTTTGCTCGGTGATAAACAGATTTCCTTTTTGTTTGTAGTTTTGAAAAATAGAACGACGTGATTTTTCTTGGCACGACACACTTCACCGCCCGCTCGCTTACCTGCTGCTTATAACGAAATGACAAATTATACAAAATAAATTCCCTCAAAGTTTTCAAATTAAACAAAAATTTGTGAACGTATTTTCGCTTTTTCTGAAAAAAAAAAAAAACGTTAAATTTCTCTTTGCGATTGTTGATAATTTCTCGCGCGTGGCTGTATCGTCGATTCGTTGAGTTCTTATCTTTCCAAAAGCTCTCTGTATTATCACAAAACTGCTGCCCCAATAAATATCAATGTCTCGGAACGAATTCAAAGAAACGTGTGAAAATATTGCGAGAAGAGAAAACAAATCAGTGAAAAATCTTAAAATTCTCGTTCCCATTTTTCTTTCATTGTCCGGAAATGGAGATACGATATTTTTCTAAGCTCGTTGATCGCCGCTTATTCAAAGAATCAATCTTCGATTATTCGTTACATCAAGTGAGAGAGGGACTCGGCTCGTTAATGGACTTGTAAAAAAAGAAACACAACAAAAAAACAAAACAAACAAAAAAAAAACGTGAAAAGAATGGTAAAATAAGAATCTCACCACAAATTGTAAAGATTAAAGGTATATTTATAATGGAGATACTCGACACATATCCAACGGATTAGGAATTAACGACGACAACGTACAATACGATTTTGTTTGAATCCTTTTTTTATTTATTATCTCGAGAACTTCTCGATTATTCTCGAAGGCAGGCAAACTTTCTATTAACAATTTATTTCTTTCAAACTGTTCGAACAATTTTTCCTCATGTGTTTCTAATCGAGCGAGAGATCTGGCGAGAAAGATGTACACGACGAATGAAATTTGTAAAAACAACAAGCAGATGAACAGTAGAAAAAAAATCTGATAGACCGGAAATGAGAAGAGATAGAAATTTCGAGAGGAACAATCGCTATGAGCTCTCGACGTTGTAAAGCAAATTGTATATCCGATTCGTAGTCTTATTTCGAGCAACACATAGAACACAGACACACAATTAAACGACACACACAAACAATGTAAAACGTGGGAGAAAGATGAGAAAGACAGAGAGAGAAAGAAAGAGGAAAAAAGAAGAAGAAATAAACAAACAAAAAAAAAGAAGTTTTTTAAAAATAACAGTTCGCACGACAATAAGGTATCGAATAGTTAAACGAAAAGAGGAAAATAATGTAAAATACAAATGCAAACCAAGTATACATTATTATATTTATTATATTGCGAGAATCATTCGTACAGACCGCGCAGGGCGAGAAAGGGGGGAATGTGGGACGTCGAGATAAAAAAAAGAAAACAGAAAAAATGAAGAAGATAACAATAAAGACAAGAGAGATTTTGTTCGGCGAATTATCGAGGGCCAGTGGAACAGTTGACGAGAAATTTGCTCGTGATGTGTATTTGAGAAATATAAATGGGGAAGATGAACCCACGAGGGAACGACTCGCTGTAGATTTATAAATAAATTAAAACAAAAGAATAATTAAATACTAGAACGCGACGGTACCAAAGAGGAAGAGAGAGAGAGAGAGAAAGAGAGAAAGAGAGAGAGAGAGAACAGTTGTGAAAAGGGTGACTGGCCGTTTTTAGCGGAGACTACATGGTAGAATTGAGTCGAATCGATGGAAAGTTCACGTGAAATACCAAAGGATTGCACGAACAGAAAAGAAATAAATAAATAAATAAAAATTGATAAGAGAAAAGGGAGAGAGAGAGAGAGAGGGGGGGGTGAGATATGTAGCGTACTCGAAATATCCATTATTTATTATTATTTGTACATGAATTATCTACCGAAGTGAGAGAGCGAGAGAAAGTGTGAGAAAGAGAGAGAACGTGGTTATAAACCTGGCAGTTTGTAAAACAAGATTATTATTATTATTATTATTATTATTGTCATTATTATGATTATTATTATTTCTGTACGTAGACGAATTTTTTGTACATGCTGGAATCGGATTAGAAACAATTTGTTTTTGAGATTGTTCGAGGAGTGTATAAAATTGAGGAGAAATAACTGTGAAAACGATGCAACCAAAAAAGAAAGAGGAATTTAAAGAAGAGAAGCTCGAGTTATCTCTCCGATATTCGAGAGAGTCAGAGCGCGATACTCAAAACTATTTTCACATAAATCATGATTTTCAAAGAAAAATGAAGAGAAAAGGAAAAAAGGGAGGATAATTGTCTCTCAAGCTGATCGACGAGGCTCGAGGCGTCGATGCATCATCGCGAAACGACTCTCTCGGTTAAAGATATTATATTGAAACAATTTCGATTCGATTCCAACATTAAACGGAGAGAAAGAGGCGAGAGGAAGGTTAAAAGAAAAATGAAAGAGAAATAATAATGTGTAACTATGTAATAGACACATTATCATTGAATGATTCAAAGACGCGAACAACTGTAAACTACTGTAAACTACAATGTTACTTACGTTTTACGAAGAGCTTATTGTAGTCAAGAATTATTAAACACAATTTAAGTCGTGAAGGTATATTTGAGTGTAGCACTGAACAAACAAAACAAAAAAAAAAAGAAAACAAGAAAGAAACGAAAAAAAAAAAACGACAAACGAGCAAACAAAAAACTTCTTTACACTTTTGCACGAAACAGGTGTGTTGTAATTGAACAAATTAATTATTGAGAATATGTAATTAACGTTTTATTACTTAGCAATTAAAACTTAATTTATTTATGATTCGTCGTAACGATTTTGTGTTTTGCGCCCTTTGTAATGATCGTATTTTTATTTATTTATTTGTCTTTTTCGATATTTATTCTTTTTGTTTGTTGTATAAGTAGAACGGGTAATTTTGCTTTTACTCCCTGGAGCCAAAGAAATCGTAGGAAAAGAAAAAATATATATTTTTTTTCAGTATCATTATGACATTTGGAGGTGCAGGATTGATTTTTGTTGTGGAGTTTTAATTAGCAAAGGCGGATATTCCGGTGATTGATCTACCGAGTATAAGAGCGTGAACGTCGTCGGTTCCCTCGTACGTTACGACAGATTCCAAATTCGTCATGTGTCTCATTATGTGATACTCGTCGGAAATACCGTTTGCACCGAGCATGTCTCTCGCGACTCTCGTGATGTTCAGAGCTTTTGCAGCTGAGTTTCTCTTAATCAGAGATATCATCTCTGGTGTGTCCCTGAAATAGCGAATACTATTTGAAAATTTGATTCGTTTGCATAATCATAAAAGAGCTTGACATTCCAAATAATCTTGTTAAAATGGAAAAGGAAATGACTGTTGTATTTTATTTTTTTGCAACAAACGTATCTACTTACTTTCCCTCGTCCCTGAGCCTTCCTACTCGAAGGCAAGCCTGAAGACCGAGTGCAATTTCCATCATCATATCAGCAAACTTTTTCTGTGGTAATTGATTCGCTGCCAATGGTCTGTTGAATTGTTTTCTATCCAGGGTGTATTGAACAGCTAATTTCATGCAACTTTCCGCAGCTCCTAGTGCACCCCAGGCTATACCGTATCGAGCACCGTTCAAACATTCGAAGGGACCCTATTTTTAAAAAATTCTGTATTTATTATTCCAAAGATTATTTCGTACGTTTTTCCTAGTAACTAAATTTTTAAGTATATGAGTGGACGATTTTTTGGAACCTTTGACTAGTAAAGTGCTAAAATCACTCACTTTAAGACCGACCACATTAGGCAAAAGATTCTCTTCCGGTACAACAACGTCATCCATTAAAATCATTCCTGTTGTGGAAACTCTCAACGACAATTTTCCCTTAATTTTCGGGGTGCTTAGACGATCCTCGTTCCCCTTTCTCTCAACAATGAATCCACGAATTTTATTGTCCTCGCACTTGGCCCATACAATAGCAACATCAGCAACCGGAGAATTCGTGATCCTATATTAATCAAGAAATTATTAACAATCTAAAATTGTAATACAAAGATAGAACAACAAGTTACTTGCCATGTTTTGCTACCACGAAGTTTGTAAACTTTTTTTTCACTATCATAGACCGCTCGAGTTTCCATGGAACCTGGATCACTGCCATGATTCGGTTCAGTCAATCCAAAACATCCAATCAAGTCACCACGGACTGAAAATATTAAAAATCCAAATTATATCAGCACAATTGTAGTTTTATATAATTTCTATTTTCTTAAACTTACTGAGTTTGGGTAAAAACCTTTCTTTCTGCTCCGCAGAACCCCACTTATAAATGGCGGTGCTAGCAAGCGTTTGTACAGAAAAAGCGGATCTGTAACCGCTGTCAACAGACTCGACTTCTCGCGTCAAAAGTCCATAAGCAACCGATGAAACTTCAGCCGAGCCATACCCCTTGTGAGTGCTGCTCAAAACACCGAGACTCCCAAATTCCTTCATTATCGCCTTGTCGAAAAACTCATTTCTGTTCGCCTCGATGACCCATGGCATAAGTTTTTCTTGGCAGTAGGTACGAAATTGATCACGAATCATTTTCTCCTCTTCCGTCAATTGTGATTCCAAATTAAGAGGGTCTTGCCAATCGAACGATACTGTAACACAGAAATTGATTGATGATATCGATCAAAACAAAAGAAGAAATCTACTTTATCGTCGGATCTGTCGAACGCGTTTCAATACAATTTCGTGATCGCAGCGCCATCCGTCGGGAATACGACCAAACGACTACGTTCTAAACGACGCCATTAGTAAACTTCGAAAAGCCGACGAGTAACGGTGTTTACGTTGAAATCACATCGAATTTAGATCAAAAGATAAATGTTGCAGTAATATAAAACGAATAACTCACTCTTGTTGTTGTGGCAAGTCGAGGCTGATATCGCTGATAAGCCAAACGAGATAGTTAAGAGAAAATATCCCAAGACGTGTGATTGTATCAGTTCCTAACCACAAATTATCGTTCATCGACAGGAAAGTTTCCAAATTTATATACCAGATTTTACTTTGACTATTGAATAAATAATAAAAGGATACGTCTGATGGTTTCCAGTTGACAAAGCTTGCTTAGTTTCAGGAACAAACTTTGGGTACGCAACGCCATGTTTGCAACGAGGGACTTATGTTTGGAATCCTCAAAAAGTGATCGTACCGTCACGATGTTTCAATGAGCACTGAACCGGCGTTCTATCGTCACGACTGCCATATCTGTTGCTCTCTTCTTATCACATGACCCTGGAGAAGCCTCAGATTCCACCCATCTACTTCGAACGTTGTGACATAGAAATTTATCTCGTTACGGTCCTCGTGACGTAGCAAAAAATCTGTGACGACACTTGCAACATCTGTATGTCGAAAATAACTTTCCAAGCGAACATAGAGTAGTGGCAAAATCTAAGAAATCGCCACTCACAAATTCACTGTATAAAATGAGTTTGAATCGTTTAAGAGAACACTCTGCGTGAAGAAATACTCTCAACAGCTTAGAACGTCTTTCCACCCTGCGAGCAGTAAGAGGAAACATATTTGTTTATCAAACTAAAATAGATACGCTGCAGTTAAAATCAAAGAAAAACTACAACGATTCCCTGGAGCTTCGTATATTTTCTTCGAACGCACTCTTACATATTCGTATAACAAATACATAACAAAATACAATTTTCAAATTCTTGTTGCACATGGATTTCTTTTCTGGAGAAGTTTGTGTATTAACGTTGATAAGTCGATGATCCTTTGTTACAAGATAACTGTACCAATAACGAATCTGCTGCACGTGGCGGAAAGGCACTGTTTGTATTATCACTATTGTTATCATTAATTCCAAATATCATTTATATTAT
>JAPYZT010005968.1:0-11786 GCA_030522965.1 Tryphoninae sp. A BG-2022a
ACGTATTTTTACACCGCATGTTGTCAAGAGTAGAGATAGATCTATCCATGTATCTTTCATTGTTTTTTCTAACGTACGAATTATGTTCTATGTAGCAACAAACTTGCGCGCTTAGGAGCGTATGCGACAACCGTAGTGCGTGTTTTCGGCTCGCGCATTTCCACGGTATTATCGATCCATCGTTTGCGCGTTTACGAGGCACGAGAACATACCGGCGTTTTCTTGACGGACTCGTATACGACTTGCGAAATAATTCATAATAATACAGAGGCGATAATAATTTTGTCACGTGGCGTAAATTCTCGCTTTCTTTCGCTCGTTACAAATAAAGCGGACCTCTTTACTCGGCGATCGATGCGAAAATATTTTGCTACGGACCGGAAGTCCACGTGCCGATGCACACACACACACACAGATACACACATATATATGTATACATATATCTGTGTGTATATTTAAGTAGATTGTGTCTCAAAGTATATCAACAAAAACTATACATAATTTTTATAGAAATTCTCAAACTATTAGCGCATCGTCCTTCGCGCTAGGGCCATCGGGCAATCGTTGATTAAATACCCGTACGTTGTTAAGCAGAAAACCAATAGATTCGCAGCACGGTCGAACAATCGCATGGGTACAAGCCGTGAAAAACGTTCTCGTTGCGGCGCAAGAAATCTTCCAAACTCGTAAACAGGGAGCCAGGCACCATATATGCTAAATGATTATAATTGATTAATGTTTCTTATCGTTCATTAATATTATTATTATTATTATTATTTATTATCTAATGACAATAATAATAATTGGACTCACCTGAAAGGAGAGACAGGCGAAGGTGCAGCCAAGGAAGAGTGCGACGAGCGGCGCGATGAGAACCGAGAGAAATACGTAGCAACAGCCTCTGGATAATCGAAAACAATGGCCGCTCAAACGCCAGGCACATTCGGGACTTCGAATTCCCTCGGGTTCGCCAATCACATCGTCCCACATTATCTAAACAGGAGATTGAAAACGAATGTAGAAATATTTATGTAAATTTGCAAATTGTATTTTTCTACAATGTACAAACCTGCAGATGCTGATTGAGATTGTTCGGATCTCGATCCTCGAGATCGACGGCGCTGTCCGCACCCATCGAGGACTCGGGTTTCTCCATTCGTGGTAGCCTGAAGTTTGCGCAAGCCGGTGGACAGAAAAAGGAGTTTTGTAAACGAGCGTACATAATTATTGTTTTTATTTAGCTTAATAATTATCTTAATGTTTTAATTATTTTTATATTTTTGGATTATTTAGATTGTTTTTGTTTTTCAGGTATGAAAAATAGGAGGTAAGATCGTTCGCGATGAGTGTCGTGGACATTGCGAATGGTCGACTGGCGACGAGAGCTTGTAAGTTCGAGGGTACAACTCGACAAACGTTTCATTGATTGGGCATATATGCATTAAATAATAAAACCTTGTACGACCCCTTCTTGCCCGTCGGGATTCAAAGTCAAGAATGAAAGACTTTCATGCACGCTCAGCGAGATATGTTCGGTCTTAGAGACAGCTGGAATCGCAAAGTCCACCCCTACGATAATTCTCGAGGTCGTAGCTCAGACTTGACTGCTCAAGGCGAACGATACAAAGTTCCCAACGCTATATTTACAAACCTTTTTTTCTTTACCTTCAACTATTTCAGACAATGGTTATAAGTAGCTTAAGGTAGTCCTATCGTTGGGTGGGTGATTAAAAATTTTATTCCCGTTTTTTCTCACATTGGAAGTGAACCAGGCATTAAAGTTCATTAAGAAAAGTTGTTGCAGATCAACTAAAGAACAACACACTCAAAATTCAAATTGATCCTACGTAAAGTTTATTTGTTATATAATAAACAAAATCATCAATTTTTGTTTCCATAAGATTTGTTATAAAAATTAATCGAAGCTTCTTTGTTGTCGTATAAAAATGTGTGCTAAATTTCAACAGGCTTCATCGACCAAATGATCGAGATACTCGTTGCATAATGTTGGGATATTTAACACGGGGTCTTATGGGAGATTGCGAAAAATGACGATTTTCAAGAATAAATATCGTGATTTTTGAGTCGATAAAAGCCTCTGAAATTTTACACACATGTACGTATCATTAAGAAAAGTTGTGGCGAATCGACTAAATAACAACATACTCAAAATTCAAATTGATCTTACGGAAAGTTTGTTTGTTATATAATAAACAAAATCATGAATTTTTGTTTTCATAAGTTTTGTTATAGAAACTAATCGAAGCTTCTTTGATGTCATATAAAAATGTGTGCTAAATTTCAACAGGCTTCATCGACCAAATGATCGAGATACTCGTTGCATAATGTTGCGATATTTAACACGGGATCTTATGGGAGATTGCGAAAAATGACGATTTTCAAGAATAAATATCGTGATTTTTGGGTCGATAAAGGCCCTTGAAATTTTACACATATATATATATATATATGACATCAAAGAACGTTTCTGCAAATTTTCAGTGAAATCTAACGGAAATGCTGTAACGATAGGAAGAATTGTTATTCTTAAACCGTGCCTCGTTTTTATTTCATCATCAAACGTTAATCTTGAAATATCGAAAAAAAAAATTAACTCGTCGATTCGATAGCGATCGTCTCGTTGAAACAATTTGAATAATTCGATCACTTACCTCTCAAGTCGATTACCGGAAGCCTCGTGTCTTCCTTCTATTTACACTCGGCTACGAGTTATCGACAGTTCAAAAAAAAAAAGACGCGCGATTTGTAGTTTTAAAATGAAAGTAATTATTCTTTTTGTTTCCTCTACTCGCAAAACTAGAGACTCGCTGTTATAAATTTAACGAGGATGTACAACGTATTGGTGCGGCAATTGTAAAGCGGTGACTCTTTGAGTTTAGGACGTTAGTCGAGTCCGGTATACAGGATATATATGTGGGAAGTCCGGTGAAGCTTTATACACACAAGTGGTCAGCAGTCAACGCGTCTGCGCCTTTGAGCGGGACACACGCGTTTTTACCCCAGTGAGAGGGTTGTTTCTACCCCTCTTTCATCAAACAGGTACATTCGGTTCAACAAACAAACTTGCGGGGTGTACGACGAGCTGTTTTTTACCCCGTTGAATTAACGATTTTTGACCTGCAAGGTACATGCGGCTATATAACTTATATACACGTCATATATATATATGAATAATTTGTATAGATGATTGCTGGATAAGGGAAGTCAATGAACGAAGCACGAATATTGTTCGAGTCTGTGTCAAGGTAAATTGATAAATCAAAGGAATAGAAAACTGTCATTAGCTGCAAGAAGAACAAATATATTATTTTATTAAATCAATAATTTTTACAATCTTTAGGTGTTGTTCAAGAAATTGTATGCATGCGTTTCTTATACCGACGTTGCGGTGGTGCAAGAAATGAGGCATGTAGCTTCACTGAATGAGTCAGAGATGGCGCTGCTAGTTCGAAATTAGACGTTGTTGTACACGAGATGTACCGACTGAGCAGATGTCGAGATGTTTCCAGCTGGGGAAACTAGATGACGCAGTGGTTATACGTGGTGTGGGGACTCCACTTCTCACTGCTACGCGGCGCATTCATGCTAGAGTTTCTCACAAACGGTTGTAGGCCCAAGTATTTATATATAACGTCTTTCCCAGATCCTAACTCTCACATAGAAAATTAGGGTTTTTATAAAAATGTTTACATAAATGTAAGGAAAAATTGTAACGGTTGCAATATTACATTACAGATATCAAGTAAATATACCCGACAGTTGAAATAAATTAATGGTTTATATATGAAAATATACAAATATATGAATAGTGTATATAGATGATTGCTGAATGATGGAAGTCAATGAACGAAATACGAATATTGCTCGAGCCTGTATTAAGGTAAATTGATAAATCAAAGGAATAGAAAATTCTCATTAGCTGCAAGAAGAACAAATATATTATTTTATTAGATCAATCCATTTTTACAATCTTTAGGTATTTTTCAAGAAATTGAAGGCATCATATAGCTTTGCTGAATTAATCACAGATGGCGCTGCTGCCCCCAAATACGACGTTGTTGTACACAAGATATACCGACCGAGTGATCACTTGCGAACATGTTTAGACCTTCCGACGCTAGATGTCACTAGCAATTACAAAAACCGTCCCAGTCTATAAAAAGCTTCTGACTGACTGACAAAACTCGCATTGTCCTGCTATTGACCTCGGCCGCCACATCATCGTTCCAAGGTGCCGTGAATGATTGTACAATTATAGACTGCAACGATTGAATCAGCCTCGCGAATGTAAATATCTTCAATTCCAAATGTTTCAACGGATAATGATCGAGTGAGACACCGAATTATTTTTCGCTCTGCAAGGTTGCAGCCACTCGAATGTCGTAAAGTGCACATGTATGGAAATTAGGAAATAATAACAATAATGATAGTCAGGTATTGTTCGTAATTGCAGTCGTTTTTTTTCTCGTTTATCATTTTTCTACCATAGTGCCACAGGCTCATAAATGCGCATTTGGTCTAATTTCAACTTCATTATATCGATGACAATCAATTTTCAGGTTAACACCTATTCGCGTCACTTCGAGAACGGTCTGGCAGTAGGAAGCCATTATACTCATGGCACGTGGACCTCTGTTGATCGCTCGCACGTGCTAACTTTCCTGATACATATGCATACATACAGACGTAGCTGTAATTGCTTCGTAAGAGAAACAACCGATGAATGAAAGAACGCGTAGGTCGAGAGTCACATTGTGGTTTTGATGCGCAATCGACGACAGTGGTTGTTCGACGTCAGAGGGTTGCATCGATTATCTATCTACAATATATCCATGTGTATGTATATGTATATATATATATATATATATATATATATATATACACGCACGTGACTCATCGATGTGACATCGGACGTTGCAACGAGACGACTATGAGTATGGAAAAATTAATTACAGAATCAAAACGAGAGTTTCGTGTTCGTTATCGTTCATGATCGTTTCATGAAACAGGATCTTGTTTATTTCGTCAATTTTTATATCTACTTTCACGATACTTACCTCCCCACTGAAACACACATTTCAAAAGTGCCTCCGGGCCATGAAAACTCATCTCCCAGTAATTTAATTCGTTGTTAACAACGATAAGTGCGACTATTCCTTCGAAGATTTATGATTTTCAGACTCGACTACGAAGTATGATGCAACTATCGATAGTTTTTTTCCAAACGGAATCTCTCTTACTGGATTGCAGCAAGAAAGGAGACCCGCAGGCTCTGTTGCAGCAGCACAAACGCAGTAACGGCATACTCGCAGAGATGTTACGTAAGCTCAGTCACGAAATGATCTTGTCACTACTAATTAAATGAAGACCCTCTCTTTCTAGCGTTGATTTTATCGCGTTTCAGCAGTAACATGACGAAGAATTCGAGGGATAGCCTTAGATGCATGAATGTGTGTGGACACGTTACTGTTGAGTCGAATATGGCCAGTCGAGTCTTCGTCCCACGTGTGTATCCACTGCACATGGGACATTTTGCTCAACCGGAGTCATCCAGAAGATACATCTTCGTCCAATTCATGTTACCCGGGTTATAATATCACAAGGGTAATGTGGAAACTTGTTAAAACCAAGTCTGGCAATGATCACAAAATTCTCTACATTTTGGAGACTTTTTTTTAAACGATTTCTATTTAACAAATGTATCTTACTCACAATGCTGCAAAGGTTTGCATATATGTATTTTTAGGCTAGCAAGCTTGACATGGGCGGCATCTTGTACATAGATATATATCTTAGTAACGGGTTGCAGATGGATATATCCAGTACCGCACCGGCGTGGGCTCGTCCGGTCGTCTGCGACGTCACGCCACGTATCGTTGTTTCGCGTGAGACTGACACTGATAATACCGATACGGCGTGACTCGCTTATCAGTGAAGCTAAATAAGGTTAACGTGAATCGCCTTAATCCTTGGATGGATGGATGCGTGACTATAAAAATTGCACATCGATTATCCATAGACCTTCGACATATTTTGTTCGATCGTCGTTCCAAATTGAACTTTCTTGGAACGAAGAATAAGTCGTAGAGTCATTTTTTGCATCACCAAAGTGAGTGGCAATTTTTATCATTTTTTATTATCGATAATTCATTACAAACGATCGAAGATACAATAATTACTATTCTTTCAGGATATTTTCATCATGAATTCTGTTTCGTGTTGGATGTTGAGAAGGAGGAGAAGGTACCATCATACTTCCATATCGCTTCGTCCTCGCCCTTCGCCCGGTCCGACGAACCCTCTCGTGACTCTCGTCGTTGCGTCATAGAGAGGCTCGCGTGTCTCTACCGCGAACACCGACGTTTTACCGCGCGCTGAGTCACGTAATCTCTCGCCTCTGACTTATATCTTTCTTCGATGTTCTATCTCTATCCTTATGTTGTCTACTAAATCACACGGGTAACCTAAACCCCGGGTTATTCGAGCATTTACCAATTATATCTTTCTATCTTTCCAAGACTAAAGTATCGTAGGAAAATAGAATTATTTCATCATAACTTTCGTCATTCGGTTAAACGAGACGATTTCAGTTCCATAATTCGCATTTCTATTATGAAATCAAATAACTGTGTTTTATAAAGAATTTTTAATCCATCGGTCCAACAAGGACAGATTGTTCTTAAAGACAATCTTTAAATCGTTCGTTACGCCTCGTTTTTATATTCTATCTTTGTAAAAACCGTTCAATTCTATCTCGATCGGATAAGAAATTGCCGTTAACCGTCGTTCCTTCGTAAATACAAATGCGAGGCAAATTGTTACATATTTATTCCCGGCTCAGAAGCATCTCGAGGCGAGCGAAACTAAACGCGAAAAGATTGCGCGATTTCTGGCCTTCGACTATCAACGAATGGATATCGCAACGTCTATTACAACTGTACATACGTAACGGATAAGTAAATAATGTTCGTTCATCGCAAGTTCTTTATCTAATACGTTTTATCAGCGATCTTACGTTTATTTATTATTATCTTCGCATACTTATACACACATACACACATATACTTATGGTTACTGTGTATAAACATACAAAACATTTCTGATGCGGATAAAACGACTTTTATTCGTTCCCGAACTATCTATCTATTCGTACGTATGTATATTACATACCAAGTGTATAAACTTTACGTAAGTCTCTCGTCATGGATCGAAAGCGATATCACGTCGTCGCGGGTGCGAAAAGCATTATTCATCGTGGCACGTGCATAATCGACAATGTACGTTAGCACGCGCGCGCTCAATCACGTACGTCTCCAATAGTATCGTTATACACACCCACACACACATACATACAATATATATAACATCGAGACGTTAGAATATAATAAATGACATAAATTTCCGATTAATCATTGAACGCGAGCGAGTCATAACAAATTATTAAAAATTTCCAAATGTTAATTCGACAAACTTCTTCTTCTTCCTCTCAACTTCGACACAACCTCATCTATTATTCTTCCTGGGAAAATACATATGATTATTACGTTATATTGTAAATGAAAGAACGATATTAGATTTGTCAGATAACGAACTAACGAAGATAATTTTTAACGGACTAACGAAGATAATTTTTAACGAACTAACAAAGATAATTTTTAATATACACACACATACATATAACATGGAGACGTTAGAATATAATAAATGACATAAACTCCCAATTAATTATTAAACGCGAGCGAGTCGTAACAAGTCATTAGAAGTTTCCAAATATTAATTCGAAAAACGTCTTCATCTTCCTCTCAACTTCGACACAACCTCATCTATTATTCTTCCTGGGAAAATACATATGATTATTACGTTATATTGTAAATGAAAGAACGATATTCAATTTCCCAGATAATGAACTAACTAACATAATTTTTAATAAACACACATATACATATAAAATGGAGATGTTAGTTTCCTCTCAACTTGGACACAACGTCGTCTCTTATTCTTCCTGAGAAAATACATACGATTATTACGTTATATTGTAAATGAAAGAACAATATTCAATTTCCCAGGTAACAAACGAACAAACATAATTCTTAGTCGTTAGTCATATTCTCCTCTCATTCCACCTTGTAAAACACAACCACATTATTACGTTACATCGTAGACGAGTAAAAGACATTCGATTTCCATGATAACGAACTAACGAAGATGATTTTAAATCGATAGTGTTAATTACCTTGCTGCATATACGAAGTTTCGTTTGACACATAGTGGGAAACAGTAAGAAACTATACGATGTCGCTTATATGTATGTATAGGTTGGATAGATAGATTGCACGAGCTATTCCGGATTTCCCAGGATAGGCTAGCCTCGTTTGCGCCGATTGCATCTGAATTGCGTGAATGTTAACGGGTTGCATAATGGAGACAGCGGCGACGACGGCGGCCACGACTCGAGCGTTGGTACTAGCTTGGTGTTGTAGCGTGTGTTCTACGATGTAAAATGTGGCACAACTTTGCCACCACCCGCCGTTGATAAACCTGTGTATATATGTGTATATTTGTCTTTGTAATTATGTGTGTGTGTGTGTGTGTATTTGCGTGTTTGTTCGTTTGTCTGTGTGTTCGCCGAGCAGTTCACGCCCATTCTCTATTTCGCGCTCATTGCAAAATTTAATTCAACGGGGTCATCGATACGAAGGGATCAATGAACGATTATATAGACGTTACAAAAGCGTTTACTGCCTCATACACGCTACATAAGCCGACGGGAAATTATGCAATATTGCATTTGAATTGATAATCGATCGATTCATTGCGACTCGTACGATCGACTTTTTATTTCTTTTGTCTCGAGCAAAAATAAAAACAAACTAATGGACGAGAACAATATTTGAAAAGAATAATGTTTGCGAGTTGATTGAAACGAGAGTGATGGAAAATTGTTCGAGGAGATGGAATTCGAATGAATTGGAAATTTGCGTAACTCGCGATGATTGAAAAGAATGATGGGATTTTTCTTTAATTTCAATAAAACGTTCGCTTCCGTATTATTTTTGTTTGGACAAATATTTCTGGGTAATGGAAACAAGAGATGGTAATGGAAACAAGAGATGAAATCTTGGGATTTTCCTGGAGTTGGACAAGCTGGGTGTGTTGAGAATTGTGTTTGTAATTAAGCGCCGAATGATTCGTCCAATAACGAGACTCGTTTGTACGGTTTGAGTTATTTTCCAATGATAACAGCGCTATCGATCTTTCCGTGAAGACGCCCTTGATCCATGAGAAATATTGGATCGAGGATTAAGCCGGTGCGAGAATACATTGTCAGTGAGAATTTGGAATTCGTAACGAAACTTTCGCCAAGAAGAACGAGTGAGAAACGTTTTAATCGAAAAATTGATTCGTTTATTTCTTCTTCGTCAATTTTATTTCTCGATAATCGACGACGTTTGATTAATTAAAAAAAGAATAATCTTCGTGATAAGAATAATCTGTACAAAAGTAATAATAAAATCGACTTTGTAAACGAGTAGAAATAATTCGACGAAAATTTTCATCGATTTTACACCGATAGAGAGGAAACGAGGTGAGCCAGGAAATACGATTAAACACAAATTTTATTAATCGTTATATCGCGAGCGATTAAATTTTCAATTCTATTTTATATAAGAAATATTAATTCGATTGTAGAATCGATTCCCGATGGACTAACGTTCGTTTTCGTCAAGTAAACGTTTTTTTTTTCGACTTTCTTCCACGACAACAGTCTCGGTGAATATCGAGGTCGAGGGTCAAACACGACAGACACAAATTAATGTGATTATAATATTTCGTATATTATTGATATTTCCATAGAGAAAATGGCACCGGTCAAGACTCGTCCAGCGAAGAAGGTTGCGAGAAAAAAGAAATTGACGAAACGAACAACGAGGAAACGTCCGAATCAAAGTTGCTGCGCAAACACATCATCGTCGTCGTCCTCGTCGTACTCGTCCGACGACTCGTCAACGTCAGATTCTTGCACGAGTTGCTCGGACAGCATGTGCTCCGATTGCTACGAATGCGAAACAGTACCTTACCGTAAACGCGTCGATAGAAATAAAAATAAGCAAACGAAGATGCCACCGAAAGCAACGAGTAAGGGAAAGAAGAAGCCGGCGCGCCGAGGCAGTAAGTTCCCTTTTTTTTTTCTTCTTCTTTTTTTCTTCGATTTGGTCGAAGGAAAGTTTCGTAGTTTCGTTGTGACGGAAGAAAGAATACGATGTGAATATAATTTTTTTTTTATTTTCTCTACGTTATAGAATATTCATCGTCCTACGACAGTTCGTCTTGCTCGAGTAGCGACGATTGTTACGACTGCGTGCCGAAGAAACCTGGTCGTAAGGCCCGAGCATAAAAGAAATTGGCGAATATTATAATTGAAGAAAAATATGGCAATGAGATTGGGAAATATGTTTTAATAATTTAACGCTATTTGTAATAATTTATTTTTAAAAATTCGAAGAATTTTACTAATATATATATATATATATCTATATCTGTCTATAATAATATATTTTTATCCATAACTCATATATATGCGAACATAATGTAAAGTAGAGAATAAGGATAATGTTAAAAACGAATGAACAAAAAAAATGCAAATCGATAAACTAATAAAGAATATTTTATGTAGCACGGTCGAATTGGTTCTTCCTTTATCGATTCCAATCTTCATAAAATAAAACGGTTGACTGTTAAAACGTTAAAAGAGAAAAAAAAATCGTAATTCATAATTGCCTACTAAAAAAAACAAATTTTTTTCTAATAGTGCTTATGTACGCGTTATATGCGTTACTATATTAATATTATTATATTACTATATTAATATATAATATAATAATATTATATTATATTATAATATAATAATATTAACAAATCACATAATATATTGATAATATATAATAATAATATTAATATATTGATAATATATTATATAATAGTATTAATATATTATATAATATATAATAATATAATATAATAGAATATATTAATGTATTATATAATAATATAATATAATATAATATATTAATATATAATATACGTACAATGTAAAATAAAAAAATAAGAATAACGTTAAGAACAAATGAAAAAAAAATATAAATTGATAAACGAACAAAAGAAAACGGTTGAAACCGTTAAAAAGGTTGAATAGAAAAAATAATTGAAATCGATAATTGGCTGCTAAAAACATATATGTTTTTCAATGGCGCTTTTGCATGTATTGTATGCGTTAAAATACACACACACACACATATATATATATATATATATATATATATATATACATATGTAAATATATATGCAATAAATTATATATATATATAAATATATATGCAAACGCATAGAAAGGTAGAGCGGAGAGCGAGTCACGTGCACCTCTGCAACGTGCGGCATTCGCTATTCTCGTTGAGTTCACGGCCTACCTCTGCCACTTATATAATACAAAACTATATACACGTCGCGGATTCTAACATCGTCAATGCATCGTTATATAGACGAGTGCGATTCGCGCCCGTCGTGACATAATAGCCACCTCTTACGTATCGCCGTGAGCGCCGTTGTGGCGTGCTTAGAAGAGAGAGGGAGAGAGAGAGAAAGAGAGGAGGGTTCACGTGCTAATAAAGTGTGCAAGCACAACCGATACGTATACGCAACTTATACATCGCACATTTGCAAACGTCTCTCGTCAACGGTCATTTCGCATTTTTTCTCTCTCTCTCTCT
>JAPYZT010005969.1:0-16632 GCA_030522965.1 Tryphoninae sp. A BG-2022a
TATAAAAATGTGTGCAAAAGTTTCAACAGGCTTCATCGATCAAATGATCGAGATCCTCGTTGTATAATTTTGCGATATTTAACACGGGCTCTTATGGGAGATTGCGAAAACGTAACGATTTTCAAGAATAAATATCGTGATGTTTGAGTCGATAAAGAAGCCTGAAATTATACACACTTGTACATATGACATCGAAGAACGTTTCCGCAAATGTTCAGTGAAATCTAACGGAAACGCTGTAACGATAGGACTACCTTAATCGAGGGATTGGCTACTCGAGACATCAGTGAAACATTTCATCTGAAATCAGGCTAGGAATCATTAAAAATCGCTAGAAATCGCAGGAAATCGCTGAAGTCGAATGATTATTCCTGATTTCCTTGTAATTTCTCCAAATGTGTATAGGAAATCATAGGGAATGTATAAAGGAATCGTGTGATTTCGGGAATGTCTAGGTATCACTCATCTCTTCTCCAAGCGAGCAAGCATTAATCAAAGTTTTTCTATCGACAGTCCAGAAATCACTGTTTTCTGAAAATCGGAAATCACTGAAAATCTTTGGAATCAGCAGAAATCACGTGAAATCTTAGGTTATCTAATTAATTCGAGGATCACAGTGATAATCGCAAGAAATCGATTCCCTTTGGAAATCGTTGTGCCACCGAATCTGCGAGTGGCCAACCCCCTCAACCTTAATACAAATCTATTCGAAGTTAATTCCGACTCTATCATCGATTATCACTAGAAGACTTGCCCCCATAATTTCAAAACATTTTTTTTCCAAATCCTGAAAAAGCGTTAATTACGTCGTATCAAACTCATTCAAACTCGTCAACATTTCGGTATTCTTTTTTCCTTGCCACAAAAATGAAAATCAACGAGTTAAAAATTAACAAGACATTTTCATAAAATGTCCTTCAGCTCGAACTGGTTGCATGCATAATAGATAAACGCCATAGATAAACAATAAATAAATAAGAAAAGTGTCTCGTAAAGGAAGAGCATACCAAGATCTCGTGTGCCTACCGTATACACGTGTACGGCACACAAGATGCTCGAGCGTTTGACCCGCTACCAAAGACTTCCGAAGTGTCCTATCCTCGAGCAACGGTTCGAAAGTATACAAACTTTTTCCTCCTTCCTCGCAGTGACTCTTTCTTTTTTCTCCCTCCGCAATTTCTGTCTCTCTCTCTCTCTCTCTTGCTCCTCTTTTTTCTCCCTTCGACATACGTAAACGTAATACGTCTTTTCGCTGAGGAACTCAGATGCAAGATAACCGACGTTCGTGTCGTCAGACGTCGACGCTTTGCTCGGAGCTCTATTCGGTATATACACCTATCGATCTTTCTCTCGCTCTGTCTCACTCCCATGTCCCTCGTAAGCTCGTCGACTGATCGGAAACGCGCGGCAGTGGCGGCATGAGGGTTTAGGGGAGTGGTGGAGGAGGGAGGAGGGTGAGGTCTGGGGGAGGGGAGGCGGAGCTGGGGTGAGGGTATCGTCGCGCTACCGCGTGTGTCGAAGAGGTTGGGCGCGCGCCGCATCCTACGTCACGGGGGACCGAGGCGAGAGAAGGGGTCACTACGTCACTGACGAACCGCGGGCGGTTCGAGGGGAAAGAGGAGACGCGTAGGAACCGCTCCGCACAAGTACGAGCATGTTTGTAGCAGCGAATGGGACAGTAGAGAGAGGGAGAGAGAGAGAGCGAGCGGCACGAGAGACGGGGAGTCTCGGGAGCGGTAACGGCGGCGGGAACGACGCGCGCGCCACGGGTGGGGTATCTGTACCCGTCCCGGGGGCAGTGGGGGGCGAAGGGGACACGTGGCACGGCGGCCGGCCGGCCGGCAGTGTGGGGGCAGCGCTCGAGGGGCAAACACGAGCGCGTACAAGTCGAGTCGACACACCGACGACGACGCTATGATACGATGGGTGGTGAGGTGCGGGAGCGGGGTTCGGGACAGGGGGAGGGGGGAGTGCGAAGGGACGAAGCGGCCGCGAGAGAGCTCGAGCGCACGCGTCATGAGGTGTCCAAGGGAGGGAGGCGAATATGCGTCGGTAGTGGAGGGGTCGGCCGGGGAGTGGAGAGCGAGGAGGGAGTCCCCGGGACGAAGGGGAGGACGGAGGGGTGGACGGGTCGCGAGGTAGATACGAAAGAGCGGGGATTGGCCGAGCGCCGCTCGACGCTTCCAAATATGGGACAGTCTCGTCGGTCCATTCATAAAACTACGGGGCGCGCCACGGCTCGGCTCAGTTCGTGCGCGACCCCCACGCATCGCGCGTCCTTTACATCCTGGTCCATGGTGCGCCACCAAAGACACGGCCAACCGCCACCAGCCAGCGAAATACACACATCCTATATATATATATATATATATATATATATATATATATATACATGTATATAGAAGAGAGATACAAAATATATATCTATACATGAGTGTGTATATATAAACGCATCACCCACGGATTGTGCACCGTGTGTGTTGGCCGTGTGTGGTTGAACCACCGAGCGCCGCGGCGTAATACACCCACGGAAATATAGAAAGGTTCGCGCGCGCGCGCGCGCGACACTTACATACTCACACACGTTATATATATATATATATATATATACATATATATTCGCGCATACGCGTACACAATCACCGTCGGAGGAAACGCAGTATTTCAGACCGTTCGGAGACTCGTTGCACGCGGGAAGAGCTCTTTCGCTACAGAGACGAAGACAGAGACGGAGTTTCGAGCGGGTATTGCAAGCTAGGCTTTGCGAACCCGCGAGAGCCCACGCATCTTCGGACGAGATCTTTTCTCTCTTCTGCAAATGGTGAGAGACCATACACACGCCGACACACACGCGAGCGGGCATATGTATGTATGTAGGAGTGCTGGAACAGCCTCCGGTTGTGTGAACGCGGGAACGATATAGAGGGGGCGACAAACCAGAAGTGGGTTTTGATTTGAGAAACCAAGAGGTTGAGAGAGAGAGAGAGAGACAGAGAGAGAAGAAGTATATGGTTGATGGAAGAGAAATTAAAAAAGCAAAACCAATAAATTCGTTCTCCTTCTCTAGTGTTGTGGTGCTTTTGGTGGTTCGGCTTGCATAGGACACATAATCAGAGTGATCCAAGGAAGCGCGTTATGTCGTATAGTTAACGTGGGATATTTGAAGAATATTATTATTGTTATTATTAAAAGGACAAAGAGAATAAAGGATCGGGATTTGAGGGTGATCGGGTCTGGGTGTGCTGTTTTAAATCGCGACATCGATTGTGTGCCGACGGTGAATCGGTAGGACTAATACGGAGTCTCGCTTGTGACTCTTGCTACAGGGATCTAAAATAAAAGAAAAAAAAAGAAATACGTGCACCCGTACGTATAGAGCAGGAAAGCTAGGTTGAAACGAGGTTCATTGAGGGACTTGGATCTTTTTCCCTCGGTCACGGATGCCACCGGCATCCGCATCTTGTATTAATCGTGATAACGTAACGAAAACCGACGAAACATAAAGAATAATTCGAGGGGAAAATATAAGAACGAAAATATACTTTTACTTTTCCGTTTTACGTGCCGACTCGTCGCGTTAAACGAAACAAAAGAGCCAAGGGACAAAAGTAAACAAGAAGCTCAACGATCGAGTAGTATTGAAAACAGAAACAAAAATATATAAACAAAGCAAAAAAAAAAAATAAAAAACAAAACAATCTTGTAACGATAATAATTGCGTTGAACGATACGACCGTAGGCGAGGAGACGCAGTGCGCTACCGAGGCTGTCGCGGACGACGGACGTGGTGTTCACGAAAGTACGAGAGGCCTAGCAGGATCATTGGGCACGGTAGCCGCGTTAACGAGGTCATCGATAACCAGCGATACAGATTTGCTGAATAGGATGACGATGGACGGTATGGAGGTCGTTGCAACGCAGCATCACGTCGCGAGTCCCTTTCTACTTTCGTCACCGCCACCGGGACATCATCATCATCATCATCATCATCATCACCACGCGACCTTCAACCTTCAAGCTGTACAGCTGAGCTTCGATGCCTGTCTTGCTTACAACACTTCGACGAATTCGACATCGGGTAACGGTGGCCTCGGGACCATTGGCATGGGGATGGGCGCAAGGGGTACATCCCCAACGATATCCGCATCCATCAATGCCACCAGCGTCAAGAGCGTGCCCAGCCTCACCCTCTCCGGTTGTCCGCCCCTTCGTCCCGTGACCTCCAACTCGCCGGATCATCACTCGAGGCACCATCATCATCATCACAACAACAACAATAACAATAATAATAACAACAACAACATCAACAATAACAACAACAACATCATCAACAACAACAACAACAATAACAACAGCAGTAGCAACAACAACAACAGGAGCGACGATCTACGACTTCATCGACTTCACGACGATCCCGCGTCGCCCACCGAGTCTGCCAATGGTTGCGAGAAGCGTCATTTGCTTCATCGCGATCAGAATCAGCAGTGTAACGTCGACGACGATGTCGACGAGTGCAACGGCAATTGTCGGGATGATCTCAGTCGCGATAACGATGATAAGGACAAACCCGGTGATCTCAATACTCCGGTTACGACCAGCAGCGATCTACCCTCTTTCTTCGGACCTTCCGCACTCGTCGAACCACCACCAATCTCAGGTACAACACAGTGATAAGCCACTGCTCATCGATTATCCTCAGCCTTTTTCTTTTTTTTGTTGTTGCTTTAATTGGTCCCGGAGACTCGCTCGCCGATTTTAACGATACAATTCTCACACGTACACGACAAGTTACAGGACGAACCGAAACAAACCTTGCAATCTCTTATTCCAACGAGTCTAGCTAATTACGAAATGGTTTTTAGGAAGCGTTTTTTTTTCTTAGTTTTTTGTTTATTTTAGTTTTTTGCACACGTTTCCTTCCGGAGCCACGCGTTCCCGACTTTCTTGACGAGCTTCGTATATGCAGTTTCCGCTGTGAGGAAGCATCGATGAAAAATCAAGCTTTTCTAGTTTAAGATGAATTAGGGGTGGGGGTTGTATCGCTGACCGAAGATAAGTCGATTATGATAAAAGTAATGACATTCGCTATTTTTTTCGTTCAAATTTCCCTTTTTCTAACACAAAGAAGTTGTTCCATTCGCATCGTTGGTTCTTCGTTCGGTAGTGACCACTTTATCAATGAGCTTTTGTGATGAGAGTGACAGTTGCAAGGGCGCATAGACGCTTGGCGATGAAGCCGCGTGAGTTGCATATCAACATTGATGAACACCGGTACCTCCTGGTATCCTGCTACCCCGAGACACCTCCCCCGTTTGTTCCTTCGATTTTTTCCAACTCAAGATAATCGCTATGCAAATTTTCAAACACGACCTGGATACTCGTCGATCGTTCACTTATGTTACAAAAAAAAAAGTTAAAAAAAAACAATTAAATCAAAGCATTTTTATACAATGTCGACGATAATAAAAATTCGAAGGGATGGGAAAGATCAAAATGGTTATCGATCGAGGATTTCGCGATAAATAAATAAAAGATAATAAAATGGAGACATAGTGGAATGAACGAGAGGATGTTGCTCGCGGCGTTAAGTCGAGTGTTCGTATGACCCGACGGGAGAACCACCCCTACGCTCGGTTCTATAACAGCAACCCCGGTGAGCCTCGACGGTAGCGACGGCCGTTTTCAAAGTCAAAGTCGAGGCTCGGCGGCGGTGGCCGGTTGCGTTGGTTGTTTTATCGGACGATGAAACAAGCGGCCACGAGGCGCCAGTGACGTAGTACAAAGTCGCCCGCGAAAACGGCCAATATCGAACCTCGACCGTCAGCCGGTTGGATCAATACTCCGCGACCCCGACATTCAGGAGTCCTCTTTCGCCATCCACCCTCCAACCTCCCTGCGAACGGCCGGCGGCTTCTTGCCAACCACCCCAATTCTACCCATCCCCTTCTCCTTCATATCACCCTCTTTGGTATCTTCCTCTCACCACTTTCCCCGATCCTCGTTCACAACCCCCTCCCAAATAACTCGTCCCCCCCCCCTTCCTCCGACCTCTACAGCCATCGCTGACGTAGCCGGCACCTCGCCAACTCCCACCCACCCTTTGACGATTCATTCATGCTTTCGACAAAGTTCACCCGGCAACCCCACTTTTCGACCCTGTCGACGGTCTACCGTAGGTACTCTTCCCGCACGCGAATCACATTCAAGGATTTTCTATGCCGTCACTCCGCGCTTTCGCCTTCGCTATTCGCCCTCACTTTCGCCATCCAATCCTCAACCCCACCGTCTTCACTCTCGTTTTGATCGGGGTGGATTTAAAAATTCACCTTCTCATTTCGTCCTCAATGTCGCGGCCCTCGATATGAACGTTTATGAACTCGTTCGATATTTAAAAATACTCGCCCTCGGCGCTCGATTAAAATTGCTAGGCAACGGGCTTCTCTTCCTCGGGCTTTCGTTTACTCCATCGCCAAATTGTAAATCACATAGTTTTCAATTTCTCGTTCATGAAATTCTAGTTTTACGATCTGAGGGGGAAATATTTGATCGTTAGGCTTTAGGAGAAAAACCGCGTAAACACGAAAGAAGACCTCCCTCGTAGGATAAAAGGTCGCGGGGGTATTGAAATTTGCGCTACGTATTATGGCTTGTCAGTTTAATATGAAGAGTGATAAAGGGAAATGTGAAAATGTCGCATTTCCCCATCGATCGAAGCATCGAATCTTCCCAACGGCTCGTACGCATCGGTAGCTCGCGGATGTGTATAGCGTAGACAGGAAGTGACGGACGGGCAGGATACAGACGACCGGGAGATAGAGAGAACTCGTTGTATAGGGCACAGTGCTACGAGTAGATAAAGCAAGACCCCGTATCGCCCAGGCTCTTCCTGCCTACTTTCACTGTTTCGCCCAAGCGTTCCCGTCGCACACATTTCCAAGTTTGCTGATCTTCGAGACTCGGGGTGTCAGCGCCCTCGCATCGTCTAATAGAAACAGGCAGGAAGTACTTCCGAGATTTAGTTTTTTAAAGATAAAACGACGCGAGACTAAACAAGCCGACGCTCACAGACACCGATTCACCATATTCGACATTACACTCGTTTGCATGACGTACCTACACACAAGCTTTATGTTAAATCAATGTTTCAATTCGAAATAAATAAAGCGATACGTGTAAATGATTCGATGATTGAATATTGTTTATCGAAGATTCAAATTTCTCACAATTTGGGTTTTCGGTGATTGCAGGTAGTCTAGCGGGTGAAGATCTTTCTCTGGAAGAGGCGACAGTGGACGAGGATGATACAGTGACGTCGGGTGCTCGGGATCATCATCATCACCATCATCATCAGGACAATCAAGATTCGTCGGGCGCCAACGTTGCCGCATCGTCCAGTCCTCAACGGAATCAACATCAGTCCCAAGAGGACGTAGAACGTTGCAACGTTCTTCAGGGTGGCGTCATACTCTATTCGGCGCCTCATGCAGGCTCTCCGGTCTCCGCCGTACCCGCAACGAGCGTCAATATCTGTAGCGTACCCACCTTGACTTATAGAGGTGTCTTCACGACCACGTGCGCCCAGCCAACTTCTCTCAACACCCTCCAAACGCCCCAACAACAGCAGCAACAACAACAGCAGCAGCAACAGCAGCAGCAGACCGCCAGTCAGGAGTTGTGGGGTTCGCTACCCTCGCCGACCCTGACCCTAACGGGTCAGCCGTTTCTTCACCCGTCTCTCCACACGGCACCGTACGGAGGCGAGACGGTAGAGCTTCTTCAGGTAGAATCGAAACCGCCCCTACCACCACCCGGCTATCACGACACACCATCGTCAACACCGTCGGGGTGGTTAACCACTCACGAGGACAGTTACGACCCCGGACTATTGTCGCACCATCACAGTCATCACCACCATCAGGAACCAGTCCTTAAGCAGGAACCCAATGCTAATTCTGGTTACGCTACCTCCGTTCAGCACCAGCAACAGACCCAACAGCAGCAGCAGTCCCAACAGCAGCAGCAACAACAACAACAACAACAACAACAACAACAACAGTCAAGGTGCCGCGAGTGTTCAACTCGCTGAATACAACCCAAGTACGTCAAAGGGACACGAGATTCTCTCCCAGGTCTACCAACAAAGTGCTCAGCCTCTCAGGCTGGTTCCGGTAAAACCTCGTAAATATCCGAACAGACCCAGCAAAACCCCTGTTCACGAGCGTCCCTACGCCTGTCCCGTTGACGGTTGCGACAGAAGATTTTCTCGAAGCGACGAACTGACGAGACACATCAGAATTCACACGGGCCAAAAGCCATTTCAGTGTCGCATCTGTATGAGGTCGTTCTCCCGTAGCGATCATTTGACGACTCACGTGCGTACGCACACGGGCGAGAAACCATTTTGTTGCGACCAGTGCGGACGTAAATTCGCGCGTAGCGACGAGAAAAAGAGACACGCCAAGGTACATTTGAAACAGAGGCTCAAGAGGGAAGCGACGCACTCAAATACCCGCAATCATGCCCAGGCTCACGCGTCGCCGCCGTGCAATCAATAAAAGTGCAATCAATCAGTGTATAAATACGTGGTATGCGTTAAACGCCGTGGTCTGGACACATCCTGAAACGAGATGTCCCGACCGTACTCGTCGAGTCGACAAAATGTGATTCCCGATCGCGGGAAATTTCGAAACCTCCTCATTCTTGGTTGTGCCACGAAGCGTGGCCGCCATTTTGTTTTCCTTTCCCGTGACTCGAGCCACGACAAGATGGTGTACCTCGTCGCATGCGCACATCCTCGTACGGTCTCAACAAGTGTGCACAAAGTCATTAGAGGCTCCATGGGAGATACCATAGAGTTACGGACGCTCGTTTCCAAGCGTTAATTTAATCATGGCGCATCTGCCCAAGGACGAATGTTGGTACCGCGATGTGTACGATTACTAGAGGGATGGTAGGACATTCTCGGGGCATCGCTGAACGCAACCCGGGTAAACCAAACGGGACAAGACACGTCGATTCGGATACCCGCGAAGACGTCATTGCGTCACGTTCGACGGTCGTTGAGTGGAACTCGCTGGGAATTCTGAACGCGCCGGAGCCGCTTCGACGAATCGATATCTCGAGCGTCCCCGTCGCTACTAGGGCCTCTCTTACTCGGCAATGAAGGACACGCGAATATTCACGGATACGAACAATTCTCGAGGTGCCGAGTCCAAGCGCAAGACTCTTTCTTCTCCTCCAACTGGAGGAACGATTTTTCGTTAAAAAAATGTGATTCTTCTTTTTTTTTTCTCTTCTGTTTTTTTTTGTCTTCAACGATGGAGAACAAGCAAAGTAGACGCGAGTCCGAGGATCTCAATCGTCTAACGTTTATCGAACTATTCGTGCGATGCGAAAAAAGCATTTGTGCAAAATATTGGATCTTCGATCCGCCATGCAACAAAGTCTTAGATATTTTAATCGCGTATGAAACGACGACTAGAATTCGACTTCTAGGCTAGAAAACGTCCTTGTATCGCGCATGTTAATTTATAATAGGAGAAGAAGCTTTCGTCGAGGTATGGAGCATCTTTCGATCCAACGGTTCAAATCGATAATCCGTAAAGTTGAGAATCTTTGGAATTACCGATCGAACGATAAATCGAGGAGAGTTTATTAAGATGGAAAAGCGTCACTGTGATTAGTTCTTTGCAAGCTTTTCTTTTGTCCTTTTATTTTATTTTTTTTGTCTCGGACCGTTTAATATAAATATTAAAAACTGAAGATTGATACAAATATGTTTCATTTTTCTTTTCATTATTTTCATACAAGTTCGATTCGACGCCGAGAGTCTTTCAGTCGCCTGAACGTGCCATTTTTGTTCTCTTTCCTCATTCAGCGATCTCGAAATACGTATAGACATAAAAAAAAGAAAAAGAAACAAAACAAAAAACAACCGTTTCCCCAAAAAATATGTCTGTTCGCTCTGTTACAAGGTGTCATACTAGCTTACTAAATATACCGTGGCTCCTTTTTCCCGTGGTGCTATCAAGAGGGGTCGACAAACTCCAACGGCAATTGTTTACAAGAGGTTAAAAAACGTTTGTTGTATATCCATACATATATATATAATGTATTTATAAAAATATCGAAAAGAGGCAGTAGCACAGGGGGTAGCGTTCCGGCCTGGCACTCGGAGGACCAGGGTTCGATTCCCGCCGGCAGTGATAATTTTTTTTCTGTGTTTTTTCTGTGCCCTCGGTGATTTGAAACACCCACCTATGAAAAACTGTTGGTCCACCGGGAGTGGTTGATAGGTCGAATTTTTTGAGGCTTGGAGATGATGATGTGTGTATGAGGAAAAAGTTGTAAAAAAACGAAGTTACGCCTATTTCTATATGGATATGTATGGATATATATTAATGATTTATAGATGTAAATATATCGCGAGCAAGCGCCAATGGAAATCGAGAGAAATTAAAAAAAAAAAAAAAAGGAGAAAAAACAACTTCGATAATCGGCCCGACAGTTTCGACTGTTCAATGTCAAACGTCCTGCCCTCTCAAGAGTCCTTCAAACGCGTGATCATGCAATCATTTAATTTCTCTTGTATCCTGGAACAAGAAAGAATGGAAAGAAAAGAGAAAGAGAAAAAAAAACTAAAGATTTTCCCTCGTGGCCCGAACACGCTAAATCCCGGGAAACATTGTGTCCCTTCCCGCCCCCCCCCCCCCCCCCCCAAAAGAAGCACCAGTATTTTCCGAAAATCGTTCGCATCGCATCGTCAACGCAAAGAAATTGCCTTTTCCCATTGATAATAGAACAAAAAAAAGAACACAAATACAAACACACCCGCGGAAAGATGAAAAAACAAAAACACAAAGAAAATTGAAAATGTTCTCAAAACGTTGAAAATAACGCTAAAATAAAAAAATAATAATAAAAAATAAACAAACGCAAAAAACAAAAAAACTAAAAAAAAAAACAAAAACAAAAGAAATCACTAAAGTGTAATTAATATCGATCGTGATTAATCGTTGTTGAATGGAAAACAAAAAATATTTCTTCTTTTGTACATATGTATATATAACACACAAACACACACGTATTATATGTTATACATTAGGAATTATTGAGAGACGGACGAAAAAAAACAAAAAAAAAACAAAAAACAAACAAAAAATGTAAGAAAAGTTGTGTAAATGATCGCTCAGACACGATAAAAAGCGGGAAGCTTTGTCAACCCCTCCTCTCCCCCAGCCCTTTCTCGCCCATCCAAAAATTCATCCGAAGCATTTTTGAGCCCTATCTTCGCCTTTCGCCAATCATCTCCCGTTAATTGCATTATCTAGTATTGTAAGCTATGTGTACACACGAATGCTCGATGATTAATATTATGTATATGTTTCTCTATTTATTAACAAGGAAAACAAAAAACAAAAAAAAACAAGTATGTGTGTAAGCACGCACACACAATTGACACGCGTAGCTCAATATATATATATATATATATATATATATATATATATATACATATGTGTGAAATGAATATATATATATATATATATATATATATATGAAAGATAGATTATACGATATTGTTGATATATATAGATTGATTATTTTTATTACTGCGCCAGAGAGCCATGAAAAATAAAATAAAATTGCATATTTACTAGAGAAAGAGAGGGAGAGAGAGAGAGAGAGAGATAATGAGAGAAAGGCTAGAAAAATGTTAATAGGAAAATAGCTCGCGAATCTTACAAGATGTGTGTGCGTGCAAATCACCGATTACGGGAAAGAACCCGCACCCTCCGATCTCCCTTTGAAAAAATAAAATGCAAAAGAAAAAAAAGGAAAAAAAAAAAACAAAACGATAAAATACATAAAAAAAAATCCAAGTCACGACAATTCCTCGCTTCCCATTACCTTCGAGACGATACTTTTTTACAAATGATATTATCTTATATTGCCTAGATAAATTGAAGAGGGAGACGAAAAAGAAAAACAGAGAATATGTAACATTATTATTATACACGTGATTTTTCCAAGTGCAATGCACGTAAAATCCAACTACCTGTATTTTCGGTCGTTGTTTCGCCCGGCGCAACATTTAGCGCTCGTACGATAATTATTAACAAAAATACAAGTTAACAATGATTCGCAGATTTTAGTATTGGGCGTACTTTTCTTTTATCCTTGTCTGTCCCACGTGCGATGTGAAATTTTGATAAAAATTTTTCGTGATTTTTATCGTGATTGTTAAAAGATTGCGTTTTATGGAAAAATATAAATGGACATCGGTGCATGGTAAGTGCAATTATCCGTAACTTTGTTTTTTTTTTAACTCAATGTAATTTGAATAAAAATAATAAAACGTTATTAAAAATCAATGTTTCAAATTGATTTTTTACACTTTTACGATAGTTAAACTTTTACTTTGTTAATAATAAATAATTAAGTCGAATTTAAAAAAATTTTGTATTTTTTTTTCGAAATTCGAGCAACACTCGTCGTGACATCTCGTTTAAGTACCAGGAGAGACCGAGTTCAGTCCGGAAATCATGCCTTGCTCATTTCCACGCCAGCATGTACCACTTTGTCGTTAGGGTCGCGACAAGAGTGACCTATGCTCGTAGTATGTGTGCTCTCTTGCCAGAGCGCCAATTGAGTCAAATTCAATTTCATTCGATCCCACAACTGATCTCGATCACCCCTCTGGCACACGCTTGACGCTTTTATTCATTGGTCACACTGAATTATCCGTATTTTACACGAGTCACATTATTTTTAGGCCTAATTGGATCATTTGGCTGCTATTTAGGATGTTTTTTGTTGTTGTTTTTTTTTTTTTTTTTTTTTTGACATGGGAATATGTGACTTTAATTTCGATCGAGTTATTTTTGTTCAAACGCTTTCACAACTTTTTGAAACTCTTCTAGATTCTGATATTAATTATAACGAAGTTTTAGAAGTTAATTTAATTTTTTGTAATTAAAACTTTTGAAAATATATTGAATTTGTTTTTTGTTATTTTCACGTATAGTGGAAAGTTTAGGTTTTGTTGTAGGGAAATAATTTATAAAAATGAACGAGAACTATTTTTTTTCCTATTTATTGTGTTTTTAGTAACTGACTGTTTGTTTTTGACTGTCAGATAGATTGAAATAGAAATCATTCATAGTTTGCTAATAGTCTGGAGCAATGTTGTAACGCATTGTTTCATGGATTTGTAGCGGTAAATAAATCTCTCAAATGTTCAACGCCAACATCGTTTTTCATAATTTTGTAAAATGGAAAACTCATGATAATTTTGAAAAATCGAATACCCATACCACAATCTTACCAGGATAAAAATTCAAACGACATCAGATGGAAGCAGAATGTTTTTTTTTTAAAAGAATTCGAACAAATTTTTATAAATTGCATTAAACAATTTGATTCCCACCCCATTTTCTATAGAAACAAATTCAACTAATTAAAAACAATCTTCCAAATTACAAAAAATTACAATAACAAATTAGAATCTTTTTTCAAAAATCGCAATTAACCAGCCAAAAACAAACAATCTCAAAACAAATAATATTTTAAGATTTTTAAATATAGCATTATCATTATTTATTCACAATTTAAAAAATCGTTAATATTCGACAATCTCAAACAATCTGAAACAATCTGAAAACAAATGATTTTAAGACTTTTAAATATAGCATTATCATTATTTATTCACAATTTAAAAAATCGTTAATATTCGACATCGATCATTTAAATATTATCCCAGCGTTATATTTTCTAAATAATAATAACGTACCCAAAAAAAAAAAAAATAAAAAAATAAAAATAAAAACAAGGATCTAGACGCGCCCGTGCGATCCTCATAATTGAGAACACATTCGTTCCTCTATATGGACGCAGTGTACTTTGAAGAAAAAAAAAAAAACAAACAAAAACAAACAAACAAACAAAAAAAAACAATGTCTGTATACATCGAGAACTCGTGAATTATTTATTCCCGACGTACCTGATTGATTTACCTCAAACCAATACCCAAGCCAGTCGTGAACGAAAGACCGAAAGAAAGAAAGAAAGAGAGAAAGGGTGGGAGGGAGAGGGAAACAGGAGAAAAAAAAATGTAAACAAAGTACAAAACGAGGGTGATCTCAATCCACGACTTTTGGTCACCTTGTACCAATATACAATGTACAATCGTTACTAAACCACATACATATAAATGTATATGTATATATGTGTACGTAGACACAGATAAATATACGTATATATATGTAAGAGACAGTGCAAGGAGTGGGTAGGAGTGAGGCTGTGAGAGCATGTCTATAAATAGGCCCCAAGCCGAGATGCGACTCCTCTGCACTTCGCCTTCGCCCCTCGGACACTCAACCCCCTCCCGTTCTATCCCCAGCCCCTCTACCGCGCTCTGTCTCGTTCCCGCTCTTTCCCCCCACTCCTGTGCCATCACCCCCTCCCCCGCGACGCTCGACCACGAGGCCATCTTGCTCGCTCGCTCTCTAAGCATTCAGTGGACCCGGCACCTTCTCTCTCTCTCTCTCTCCCTCTCTTTCCTTCTCTCCCTCTCACTCGCTCTCTCTCTCTCCCCGCCCTTCGTGCAAAGCTTTTCGTCCAGCTTGCTCTCTTCCACAATCTCTCGAGTTCCTCCTTCTATCCGTCGTCTTCTGCATTCTCGTCTCCTTCTTGGCTCATCCGTACCTTGGATCCGACTATGCGTGGCTCCCTCTCTCTGTTTTCCTCTCGCGCGCCTTCTCTTTCCCTTTCTCACACTCGCCGCGCGCCGTTTCACGACACGCGTCTCCTCTTTTTACCCGCTTCGCGCTTGAATCGGTGGAAGGGACAGCGTATGTATATATGAATGTTGTTTCGTCTCTCGCTCGTTCCTGTTCTTGTGAAACTCGCCCCCCCCCCCCCACGCCCTTGCTCTCTGTCTCTGTCACCCACGGTTTTAACATGTCGGTACTCTAACAACAGTTCGCCCGCTCGCCACGAGTGTTTCTCTTCCTCCGTTCGCCAGAGGGATGTATACGTATGTGTATATAGATACGCATCGCGCCTATATAGATATGTACGTATGTGCGCATGCGCCCGCGTGTCTACGTTCCCGTGCGCATGCACCCGCGCGCCTATATTCCCGTGCGCATGCGCGCGCGCATTAGCTCTACGCATGCGCGCGCGTGCCTGGGTGGCTGCTTACGCGCATGGGCGCAGGCGCGTGCGCGTGTCAGCGCAGTTCCATGGCTTAGCGAGTCTGTCGTGCTGCCAGAGATACATCTGTCTCCGTCCCTCCACTTCGCGTCTCATTATTTCTCATTCTTTCCACCTCCCCCCCCCCCCCCCCCCCCCCCCCCCCCCCCCCCCCCCCCCCCCCCCCCCCCCCCCCCGCCCCCATTATTTATATGAATAAAATGTAGCCAACGGGATGTATTAAATATTATTTGACATTTATTTAATGAATTTATTGTTCTTTTTATTGCAGATGTAATTATTATTTATTATTTAATTTCTTGTAATGAATTATTATTTATATATATAATTCATTATAACAAATTAAATAATAAATAATAATTATTTCTTAAATATACATATTTTTCATTGTTTTCGTCGACAGTTTACATTTTGCATTTTTCGAGAAAAAAAAAATTGATCGACAAGATTTAAAAGCGAGAAACGTTAGAATTTATTTTTCCTTAAACATCGTGTCACCCGTTGCAGCAAGCGATTTAAACAATCGTAAACAATTGTTACTGGAGAAGGCGGGAAACTACAGAAGGCGAGAAAGAACGACGTTTATTTCGGTGAAAATAGAAGATCGTAAAAAAAATTTCGGCGTTTGACAATTCTCACTTCAGACAACGAAGAAAATCTTCCTCAATCGCTTCGTCCATTCTCGTATCTCGCAACTCTTCTTTACGATATGTTTTACCAGAGAAACGATAAAAAAAAAAAAAAAATAAAGAAAAATAAAACAGATTTCCGTCCTCGCGTACCTAAAGCCTGCCACGCGTCGTTGAAATTCGATCTTGGTTTCCGTTCCGCATCGACATAAATTTTATCCGATCGTTCGTGGTCCAGGGTTGAGGGTAATTGACAGTAACGTATAGGCTATCGCGCCACCCCGATTTCGTATATAGCGACAGGGGTCGATACGCGAGAAGAAGTCCAGGAAAGATGCTCCCGGTCCTTTTTCGGTATCGAGAAAAGAATTTTTTTTTTCCTTTTTATTATTTTACTTTTTTCTGCAATACGCAAGTATTTGCATATCGATGCTCGAGGTTGATTCTCCGAATTATCGACGAAAAGTCGTAGCTTCGAGGTGGCTATAATTTTGGGAATTAGCGGTTTCAGCTAACCGCAAACTGTGTTTGAATTATCTCATATTTTTTTAAACACCTTTTTTACTTAACTGTATAGATATAATTATTATATTATTATTATATATGATATATTATTATTATATTATATTATATTATATTATATTATAATATATTATTATTATATTATATTATATTATATTATATTATATTATATTATTATTATATTATATTATATTATATTATATTATTATTATATTATATTATATTATATTATATTATATTATATTATATTATATTATATTATATTATA
>JAPYZT010005974.1:0-10127 GCA_030522965.1 Tryphoninae sp. A BG-2022a
AGAGAGAGAGAGAGAGAGAGAGAGAGAGAGAGAGAGAGAGAGAGAGAGAGAGCGAGAGAGGGAGAGAGAGGGGGGGGGGTCGTGGTGGCAATGGTTGGCGATGGCAGCGTCGTCGAAGCATCAGCAGTACGAGGTAACGAGAGTGACAAAGAAAGAAAGAAGTTTAAGAAGAAGAAGAAGAAGAAACAACTAAAGAGAAACAGAGATGGAAACGGAAGAATAAACGAACAAGTAAGACAGAGACAGCGAAAACGAACAAGGAGTGAGAACCAAAAGACGTATATAACAACACGCACACACACACATACTCACACGTATCCACGAAATACACAGTCTCGGGGTTTGTATATCGAGAAGCAGATTCGAGAGGAGTTCAGACCAGCAGCTACGGCCTCGCGCGCATCGCCACGAAGAAGGAAAGAGAGAGAGAGAAAGAGAGAGAGAGAGAGAGAGAGAGAGAGAGAGAGAGAGAGAGAAAGTGAGAGAGCGATAGAGCGAGAACAAATCCAAAGGGAACCTTTCCCTCTGTCGCGCGTCTGCCGGACTTGCAGGCTCCACCCACACGCCACCGACGCGTAGTTGCATACACACTAACACATACATTTTCTCTATCCTACGCTGTGTATACCGTGTATATATATATATATGTATATATATATATTCGGTGTATACATATATTTATATATATATATGTATATATATATATATATATATATATATATATTCGGTGTATATATATATTTATATATATATATATATTCGGTGTATATATATATTTATATATATATATATATATATGTGTGTGTGTGTGTGTCGACTATATATACGGTATACAGATATATATAAATATATGTATACACCGAATATATATATATATATATATATATATATATATATATATATTCATGCGCGTAAACACGGTATAGGTTAGGTATTTGTCATCGCGTCGTCGTTGCGTTGTCGTCGCGGCGGCGGCACCGAGAGACTGAGTGTGAATGCTACATACACAAACACGTAACACGTAACCACACACAATCACGCACTCTCACGCACTCACTCGCCGAGGAGACCATTATACACACAGGGAGAAGGCTCGGCTTCGAAAGTCGAGAGCACGCACAATCTGGCAACAGTGGCTCCGCTATAACCGATATTGTGGCCGTGGATTGAATGGAGGGGAACTAGCTCAGGTCAAAGCTCCCCACCACCGGGGAAAACGACGAGGCTCGACAACCCCTCGGGTCTCGTCCTCTTCGACCCCGCAACTCTTTCTCGCTAGATGTCTCTCTCTCTCTCTCTCTCTCACTCGTTCTCTTTCCCTCGAACAGTCGTTGCCTCTCGCTTCTTCTCGTCGTTACTCGTGCGCTATAAGCGTCTCCCCCCCCCCCTCCACCCTTGAGCCTCTTGAATTCTGTACTACAAAGGTCTATCTATCTTTCTCCTTCCCACTCTCGCTCTGTCTCTCGCACCCTCGCTCTTGTACTATACTCAACTCATTCTCCTCATTCTATCCCCACCGTGATTCACACGCGCATTCTGACAGCGTCTCCTCCCCCCCCTCCATCACCTCCTCCCTCTCCACGTCCTTCTCAACTCGTCGTCGCCAACCGTTATGTACGTACTATTTGTACTATAGTATAGTACGTGAGGTAGTAGTAGCTGTGATAGGATGTGTATAGTGTAGTACGCGATATATAATAGACGCCCCGGATTCGGCACTGTTGTAGCTTGGTGGTGCGCACTATAGATAAATACTCGGTACAGCGTGTATATATAGAGTTATATCCCGCCATGTTTCTCTCCCTCTCCGAATGTTTTCCAGTGTGTAACGTCGACAGGACAGACCGTCGCCCTTCTCCCTCTTCTCTTCACCCTCGTCCTCCCTCGCCCAACCACGTGCATCATATAGTTACGAGTCTGTGTGTGTGTGTGTGTCATACATAATATTGTTGTGTGTGTGTGCGTTCCCGCTGGTGTTCTCTCTCTCGAGCTGCCGCATATACTGTAACACCAAGCGCACAGGCTCGTGAGAGACGCGCGGCCATAGTGGAGTAGATAGAAGAGAAAGGGAACGGGGTGGGGGGGAGTCGGTTGAGTTCGTAGATGCTCGGGTGTTCTCGTCGACGAGCTTCGTACCGCACCGCCAGCTTGCTTGCGGTGCTGCTACAGCATGCTCGGGAGAACGCTGTAGTGGTACACTGTGTTGTCGCGCGTGCGCGTCACCGTGTGTTGAGCGCTTGGGTCCGCGAGGCGGGGGCGGGAGGGGGGAGGTGTAGGGAATAATATATGTCTATATAGAGAAAGAGCGTGGAGTAGGAGACGAGAGTCTGGTAGCGGAACGTGAGAAAGAGAGAGAGAGAGAAAGAAAGGAAATCGTCCGCTAAGTTCCAGGGGCTCCCCCCCCCCTCTCATCGCTCCGAGAGATCGCCTCTCTTCGGAGGAGAATAAGCGTGGTACGAATCGAGGTACGCGAGAGAGAGTGTAGTACAGCGACGACGAGGCTCTACGCATCGACATTTCGACTCCCGACGGAACGAGTCGGTAGAACAGGCCATCGTACATATGTGGATCGTGGGAGTGGGAGAGAGAGAGAGAGAGAGAAAAAGAGACACTTCCAAGGAAGAATCCCGCGACCGCTATCACCGCCCCCAGTACCCCTTCACTGTAACGCTCATACCACGACCGCTACGCTCCCTCTGTTGGCTCAAACAACCTCTCACTAGACAGTATTACTTTCAGACGTTTAGCGCGAGCGCACTCACCGGAGGCCTTTCTATGCTTGACGCCAATGCTGACGCGCTGCTGCTGCCATCTCGCACCAAACACATACAGTCTTTTAGGGTAGAATTATTAGTACAGTACGTATACGTATAGAGGGCTATCCACATGAAATATCGTCAATAATTTTTGTACGTGTTAGTTTCAACTCAAATTACCGTGAAATAACATGCTTTTGTCACGATGAAAAATCAGCGTGAAACGATGAGTCGTATCACCCCCACTCTTCCTTCGCGTAAGAGACTCGGACGTACGACGATATTCAAGGCTATAAGACTGCATGAGAATGAGAACTGTCCTTGCCCACTTACTCTCCGAGCATATATCGTACGATATATATAGCATATAATATTTTATATAATATATATATATATATATATATATATATATATATATATATATATATGTATATAGTTATAGCTGTATATATATGTATATATATATATATATAGGTATAACTATATGCTACGTGAATAAATAGTCCGTGGTATAACTCTATAATATAGTACTTTCGACAACTTCCCCGTCATCTCCTCCTTAGCGTAGACTCGCGCGCGGCGTTTCACGCTGCAAAATGTGACGAACCAGAGCGAATGCGCGCGCTCTCGCTACTTTACCGGATATAAATAAAGTTTCTCAACGGTGAGTCGCAACGTGCGGGAGCGAGAAAGAGAAAGAGAGCGAGGAGGATAGGTAACGACAGTGTGGGAGAGTGGAAGAGAGAGAGATCGAGGGAGTGGAGTGGGCGAGTGAGTGAAACAAGTCGAGCGAGTAAGAGAAATATCAGACGCGGGCGGGAGAGAGCGAGAGAGAGAGAGAGAGAGCGAACGAGAGAAAAAGAGCGGCGCTAGAGGTCGCGACGAGGGGCGCGGAGGGGGGAGTACGACCGAGTAGCGCGGGGAGGGGGGAGTGAGACGTGCAGCCGCCGCTGCTTACTGCCATCGCCACCGCGCTGCTGTTCCCCGCTCTCTCCCTGTCTCCTTGTGTGTGCGCGCCTCTGACTGCCGCTAGTTGGAACATTCGTCGCGTTATACGCGCGGCCACCGAGAGACGCGCGCGTGCCCTCACAGAGCACAGTAGGCTGTGCGACAACACGACAGAGAGAGGCCTCGTAAACACGTTTTTTGACGTTTCCGTACAAACGTTAACCCATCCACGGAATAATAATTAACATTATATATTTAAATTAAAACAAGGACAACCAACCGCTCGATCCGTTTTTATTTCACGCGAACACTTTTCGCCTCCATTGTTTTGTTTTCACAGTCAAACCCGACCGTTTATCCCAAACCGTCGGACACGAGTTTGAGTGTCTCGAGCGACATTTTTTTGTCGCTTATTGTATTCTTTTTTTTTCCACTTTTTTTTTTCTTCTTTATGCGGACTGAGATTTTCGTCGAATAGTGGCTCTCGCGTAGTTAATAGCGGTGAGTGCGTCGAGCGTGTACGAAGACCAATCGTACTACACACACATATATATATATATATATATATATATATATATATATATATATCTATAGCCGTGTGTATTTATATATACAGATATATATATATATATATATATACAAAAAATAAATACTACGTGAGACAAGTTGCGACGGAAAGATTCGTCGTTCGTTCGCAACGTGAGAAATTATTTTCTTTCCCGATAATAAAAGAATCGAGAGAGGGAACGTAAACGATGGCGAACGATACTTTGGAAAGAAGAATAAACCCGCGGCCATATCGTTCCACGCTCGTGTGATGTGTGACTCGTGCCACGAATCAAAACAAAACGTAACGGAAAGTTCGGCAACTTCGTATGCGAGCGATTTAGCTGGTTTCTTCGTTGTTTCTTTTGGTTTATTTTTTTTTTGTTTGTTTGTTTTTATTGTTCAACTGTGAAGTGGTAAATTGTGTGTCTTTTTTTTTTTATCAAAACTTCGCTATAAGATTGGATTACACGATGTTGTAACGAAACGAATGTTGGTTACGATTAGAGAAAGTAAATAAGGGAAGAAAATTGGGAAAGGGAGGGAGAAGAAGAATTAACTTTTCGTCGATTTCTGGGAAAAAGGAGAATTCTTTGGATTTGAGGAGGGATTATTATGAGCGGGACGGCGGAGTGAGGGAGACGTGAGTATTTTTGTTGAATGTTTATAATTAGTTCTTGATATTTAATTTTGATTTTATTTAATACGAGGCGATGAAAATAATTTAAATTGTTTATGGTGATGAGAGAGCGAACGAGACGAGAATTTTTATTTAATGTTTTGTTGATTCTTTTTTTTTTGTTATTATTTATTTATATATTATCGTATTCAAATTAATTGTTGAAAAATAAAATTAAACGATCTCGTTTTGACAATTGTTGAAATAAGGAACGAGCGAACGAGACGAGAATTTTTATTTAACATTCCATTGATTCTTTTTTTTGTTATTATTTATTTATTTATTATCGTATTCAAATTAATTATTGAAAAATAATTAAACGATCTCATTTGGACAATTGTTTAAAAAACCGAGACGAGAATTTTTATTTAACGTTCCATTGATTCTTTTTTTGTTATTATTTATTTATTTATTATCGTATTAAAATTAATTATTGAAAAATAATTAAACGATTTCGTTTGGACAATTGTTAAAAAAAAAACCGAGATGAGAATTTTTATTTAACGCTCCATTGATTCTCTTTTTTGTTATTATTTATTTATTTATTAATCGCATTAAAATTAATTATTATAAAATAAAATTAAACAACCTCATTTCCACAATTGTTTAAATAACGAGCAAGCTAACGAGACGAGAATTTTTATTTAACATTCCATTGATTCTTTTTTTGTTATTATTTATTTATTTATTATTGTATTAAAATTAATTATTGAAAAATAATTAAACGATTTCGTTTGGACAATTGTTAAAAAAAAACCGAGATGAGAATTTTTATTTAACGTTCCATTGATTCTTTTTTTGTTATTATTTATTTATTTATTATCGTATTAAAATTAATTATTGAAAAATAATTAAACGATCTCATTTGGACAATTGTTTAAAAAACCGAGACGAGAATTTTTATTTAACGTTCCATTGATTCATTTTCATTATTATTTATTTATTAATCGTATTAAAAATAATTAAGCAATCTCGTTTGGACAATTTCTCACGGTTTTCGTTCAAAAACAAAAACTATTTGGCGAATATTGTTTTTCGACGGTTGGGACGACGAGACGCGACGATTATTCGTTCGTCCTCGCTGTTGATGATAATTCGTGCGTGGCGCGTGTCTATACGCGCGACCAATACGTTCGTGTGTTTCTGCGTGTGTGTGTGTGTAGGTGTGAGCTAGCCATACGCACACAGCTGACATTCCGTTGTTGAACGTTAGCATCGTAACTTTACCGAACTTGGGCAACTATCAACATACCAAGACGATGAGAAGAAAGTTTGCCACTAACCGGCGCGAGCGATTTCCATTCTCTCCGTTTCTCTCGATAATCCGCAGTGCCTGTTTACTCGACGCTCAGGCCTCTACCCGACTCTCGCATGCCTCGAGAGTAGAGCAATTGTATGTTTCTTTTTTTTTTTTTTTTTTTTTTATTTTTTTAGTTTTTCTTTTCTCCCTTCCATCCAATTAATCGATAAATTCGACGATTAATGAGAAAGAAATTATATTATTGTTTTAATGAAATGAACATCGTGTTTATAGTTTTAATTAGAATTGTATTTTGGGTTTAAATTGTTTCGATTAAAATTATATTTTTAATCAAAATTATATTTTCTATCAAAATTGTATTTTTTGTTAAAATTGTATTTTATATTAGAATAATATTTTCAATTCAAATTATATTTTCTAATAAAATTATATTTTCTATTGAAATTATATTTTCTAATAAAATTATATTTTCAAATAAAATTACGATTTTTATTAAAATTCCATTAAAATTAAATTTTCAAATAAAATTATAATTTCCATTAAAATTACATTTTCAAACAAAAAAAAACAATTCCCATTAAAATTACATTTTCAAATAAAATTATAATTTCCTCCAAAGATAAAATTTCCATAAAAATAACATTTCAAATTAAACCTATATTTTCCAAAACAAATTAAAAAAAATGTTTTTTTTTTATCTCGTTTGAAAATTATGTTAAGAATTCTCCAGAATGATAACAACAAAATTATTTTCCCATATTTTCGTCTCTCGAACAAAGTTTTTTTTTTTTTTTTCATTCTTCATCGTCGTTCGCTCGTTTCGCGAAGATTATTCGCACGTTTAAGAAGATACGAAGAATTTTGAATATTTGTCGAAGGCGAGAGACTCTCCTCGGCACAGGTTCAGGTAAGAAGAGAGGCGATTGGCCCCCTCGACGTTCGAAAGTAGCGGGTCTCTCTTGTCCAGGTACAACCGTTTACCCGCTTCTATATACCCGGGGGGGGGGGGGGCATTCTCCATCTCTTTTAGGCTCGTTGCAAACGAAAGAGAGAGGGAGAGCACGCTTTCGCAGCGTGTGACTCGCCTGTCACTACCGTTGACGGATCTTACGCTGAATCCTTTTCTCTCGGTCGCACGTCCCTTCTATTAAACGCTCTCTCGGTACAGATTTTTCTCTAGTCAAAAATTTTTAACGCGGGGTAAATAAAATTCTGAAAAATTTGGAAATTATTTATTTTTTTGTTTTTTAATTGTTCAAAATTTAATTTGTTTCATTAATTCTTGAAATTTGTACGATTAATATTTATTTTTCTGGGTGATATGTTGGAGCTTGGGAAATAACATTGGAAATTGAATTTTTTTCTTGGTTTATTATTATTTGTTTTTTTTTTTGACGATTCTGTATTTTATTGTGAATTTTGTAATCAAGAAGCGATAAATAAAATGTGTAAAGCGCGAACAGATTAAAATTAAAGAAAATTATTTTTTTTTAGTTATTAATTTTCTTAAATTTCTTAAATTTCTTAAATTTATTCATTTTCTTGAATTTATTAATTTTCGTAAATTTATTAATTTTCTTAAATTTATTAATTTTCTTAAATTTATTAATTATCTTAAATTTATTAATTTTCTTAAATTTATTAATTTTCTTAAATTTATTAATTTTCTTAATTTAATTAATTTCCTTAAATTAATTAATTTTCTTAATTTAATTAAATTCCTTAAATTTGTTAATTCAGTTGAGAATTTATTTAAAACAAAATTTTGTAGCAGGTCATTCGGGATTGTAAGTAAAAATAACGGTAGATTGAAAATTAGTGCTCAAAGCATCGAACAGTAAGAGAGAAAGAGAGAGAGAACAGAAAGTCACGTTCACCGCGTAATCTTGGGATCCGCACAGTAGGTCACAGCGCCACCGCTCTGTATATACACACCTCGTACAATTTAGTGCGCACACTCACCGTCGCGCGGCGCTTCGAATCTTTCCCGTCGGCCCGGTGCGTTTGAATTAAAAAATTTTAAAACGTCCGAATTATAAAAATTTACGAATAAAAATTATTCAAATTTTGATTGATTGAAATTGAGAATATTATGCAGAGGTTACATACGAATTTTTTGAATAAGCTTGACAAGGGATGCTGCGTAACGAACTTATGTGTATACAGTTAGGGAAGGAACAATGACAATCGATACGAGAACACGAATGTCTCGAGAAGCACAATCCTCGAAAACGAGAGACTCGACGAATTCTTCGTTGACTATAATTACATCAACCAAATTAATGAAATTAAATAAATTATCAACGTTGATTGAAAATCGACGAGAATAAACAAAAACAAAATTAAGAAATTATTCATATTAATAAAAATGATTGTCACCAAATCTAAAACATATTAGAAATTGTAGAATAAAGATTTATTAATATCGATTATACGATAATTTTAATAATAAGCAATTATTGTAATTTGATAATTGTGGGTATTTATTACTCAGGCGATTATTTTTTATTTTTATTTTTCTCATTATTTATTTTTTTTACAGTTCCAACCTAAAGAAGAATTTCTAAAAAATTTTTTGTCGACTATAATTCCATTAAACAAATTAAGGAAATTAAATAAATTGTCAACGTCGATTGAAAATCGACGAGAATAAACAGAAACAACAATTAAGAAATTATCAATATTAATAAAAATGATTATCACTAAATCTAAAAAATATCAATAATTATAGAATAAGTATAATAATATCGATCACACGATAATTAAAAAAATAAACAATTATCGTAATTCGATAATTATAGTAATTTATTAATCGAATGATCATTTTTTATTTTTCTCATTATTTAATTTCCTCCAGTTCCAACCTAAAGAATTATTCCCAAAGATTTTCGTCTCTACTACAATTCCATCAACCAAATTAACAAAATTAACAAAATTAAATAAATTCTCAACCCCGATGGAAAATCAACGATAATAAACAAACAAAAATTAATAAATTAACAATATTATATATTAATAAATAAACAATGATTATCACCGAGATCTCAAAAAACATCCATAATTATAAAATAAACATACCAAATCTCTACCCCACAATAATTAAAAAAAAGCACTTATCTCAATTCGATAATTACCCCAATTAATTAATCCGTCGATTAATTAATATTTTAATTCCTCTCATTATTTAATTTCCTCCAGTTCCAACCCAAAGAATTATTTCTAAAGATTTTGTTCTTACAGAAGTTATTTCGACTGGGTGATACATCTACTATAAGTATTAATATCATTTACCCATCGCGTGTCTCTCATTACACTCGCGACGTAGATCGATATTTTGGTAACAACGAATGAGAGAAACGTCTATAAACGGGCGTTTTCCATCTAATATACAAACACAATTTTCCTCGGAAGACTCTTCCTTGACTCGTGTGTGTCTGATAGACGATCGTTTATGGATAACCGTACGTAACTATAAAGAGTCACACGGAATGCACAATCCAATTCCCAAGGGTATCGATATCGTTATCGACAGTACGTAATCTCATTGTCGCGTTCGCGGCAAACGAACAAACGTTTCTATCGTACGTGGTACAAAGGGAACGGTGAAAACTATACTCGACGAACATTCGCCGAATAACGACGATGGATCGTGTCTACGTTGATATATATATATATATATATATATGTTTATACACATTGGTTTACTAAAAATACGTATAGATTTTTTGTGTAACCTTTCACCTTAGACAAAGCCCCGGGAGACTGGTTGCGTGATAGAATTTATTTTCCTCGGGCGAATAATTAGAAAGAAGTAGGAAATCATTTTTGTATTCGATTTTTTTAATTATTTTATTTTTGTTATTATTGTTATTATTTTGTTATTAAAGGGATTAAAATGGGGTATGTGAGATAAAGAATAGAGGAAAGTTTTCATTAT
>JAPYZT010005976.1:0-15736 GCA_030522965.1 Tryphoninae sp. A BG-2022a
CGACTTTTCTTGCTGGTACTGTGATAAAATCAAAAGAAACATTAAACGAATCTTTCAATACAACGACAGTTGACAGTGAAACCATTTCGGAAAATGCAATTTTACGAAATGTTCTGGATACGGAACCACAAAACTCCACGTTCAATGTGCATAAATTCAACAGGGCTTTCGAGAAGACATCTTCACCTTTGTCACTGACAAAAGTTGACCGAGAAAATAGACCCAGTAAATCAAGATGAAACATTCCAGATAAATGCTCTTTTCGACACGATGCCTGCATTATTACCTACAAAATCGTTGTATGCAGTGTAAGCAGCGTCTAGATATAACGAAAAGCTCGACGGAGCTGCAGGCTATGGGAAGTAGTCAATCAACTGAGAACATAGCTAGTACTTTGAGCAATCACAGTGGACCGGGTTTCGACGATAAACTCACAATCAGTGTACGCTCGGAGGGTAGTAATATTTCATGCAGCAGGTGAATATCGATGACTTTCAAAAAACCTTCCATGCGCGAGAAGAATGTATGTTTAAAATTGACGCGATCGAAATGAATTGTGGAACAGATCAATCATAACGAACAATTTTTATACAGGTATAACAAGACGAGAATTGACACGTAAGCCGGACCGAGGTCTGCTAGAGAACAATTGGGTTGCATCAACGGATGATTTACCTTCACCGATTCTCAAAAATTACCCAGAAGCGTACAGAAGTCACGGCAATTCACCGGGAAGTATAGGCTCGACTCTAAAAACCAGCTCACCGTTGTTGAATGCCCCCCAATCGCTTCAAAGTGTAAGTCAAGCTTATATCAAATCTAACAAAGATCGTATAAAGGGTACAAATATTACGCAAAATAAAATTGTCGCTCCCAGAAATATATCACAGGCATGTGCATCTACAACTACTAAGTTTATACATTTTAATACATGAAAAAGAATCAACGGGCGCGGCCGTGTACTTGAATATTTTATTTTTTTATAGGCGGCTGTGAATCAAACGAGGAACACGAGACTATTTGTTTTTTCCAAGGCGTGCCACTATTTTGTTGTCAGTGAACTTTCAACGTTTCAAATCACACAAGGACGTGCAGATTTATTGATACCAACGATTGATATGCCTGAACGCATTGTTGTATTACGGAGACTTCGATTATACGAGCCTCGCTCGATGATGGACGAAATATGCTCGTCCATCATCGTTAGGACACCGTCCAACGGTACAGATTCCTTAAATGCAAAGTCTGTAGGCATTTTTGTCAGTGACAAAGGTGAAGATGTCTTCTCGAAACTCGTGTCGAATTTATGTACATTGAACGTGGAGTTTTGTGGTTCCGTATCCAGGACATTTCGTAAGGTTGCATTTTCCGAAATGGTTTCTCTATCAACAGTCATTGTATTGAAAGATTCGTTTAATGTTTCTTTTGATTTTATCACAGTACCAGCAAGACAAGTCGTATCCAACAATGGACTACAATAAGTTATGTTCTCCAATACAGGGGAATCAGTACTGGTTTTGGCAAATGTATCATTAAAATTGAAATCGTAAATATTGTCGGCGATGCTCATCCCCATCATTGATTCTGTCAATCTTTGTGAATTGTCAATTCCAGTTTGTCTCGATACTTCTAATCTACCTTTAATTCCTTTCGATTCATTTATCTGGAATATTTCATCTTGGTTTACGAGGTCAATCTTCTCCGTTGACTTGTCAAAAGCTTTCTCACAAAGAGCTACACATGTTTTGTTAATGGCGCGCTCGTCCATCATCATTGATGCATCGTTCAATGGTACAAATCAAATAGTACATCGTTCAATGGATCAAATTAATCACTTTCTCCAATGAAAGCGCTCAAGTACAATGCGAAGTATCAGGGATTCGAGAATTAGAACCAAATCGAAGGAGATATTTTCTTACAATGTGCAAATATTGAGACAAGATTGGTATTCGCAGTGCCTTTACTGCTGTATTACGTTCTATGCTAGCGAATTTGTTTTATTACTATTATTAATATCATACACAACATGCAATTTTATACTCATAGTACATTCATACTAATTGATTACAGTTTGATTATAGTGTTTGTGCTTAACAACACGTTTGTAATAAATTGTACTTATTATAAACCAGTTTTATTTGCATAACCTTTTACAAAAGTTTCTTACAAACATAATAAATTATAATTTTAAACTATTAAGTTTCCAGTTACTATTTCAATACCGATCCTGTACTTTAATAGAAACGAAGCCCAACGAATTGCCTCTGCATCGAAATAAAACTACTGATTATACTTTGTATAGTATACCCTAATAATCTATATGGGAACAAATATTCTTATACAGATGCATTAAATATACGGTACACAGCTCTTCATTTATGAAATTATTTACTAGATCATATAAGTTGTGAACTGTGAAGAAAAAAATGTGAACTAGACATTCTAGATCTTATTGTTGATCTCTTGAAATCATCTTGAAAATTCGTAGAATTGAATGCATTAACAGTAAATTCCGATTCTATATATTATATGTGAATATTATATTAGATGTTCTGTATATCAGATATTTAGACTCTTGTTAATTGTCGAAAGGTTAACACATGTTTTGACACGGTCGGTGGTTCTTCATTTCTATAAATCTTTCATTCCCATTATTTGCAGAATGTAGCTCCCTGCCCTTCTCCTTGCCTCCACCTCCATGCTCCTTCTTCCCGATTCCAACTTCCATGCAAAGCTCGGCGTATTGCTTGCTACCCCGAGGGCCATTTTCACTAGTTTCCTCTGTAGTCTTTCTATTTCTACCCTCCTACTCCATCCCCATATTTCTACCCCGTACAGTGCTCCTGCTTTTACTAACGAATCGAAGAGCTCTAGCTGCCCACCTCCTTCTTCGTGTTGTCCACCTCTGCTTTGTTCATTACTCTCCAAACTACGTTAGTCGCCTTTTGCGCCCTTGCCATCATATTTCTTAAGTGATGCCCTGCCGTGTTTTTTGTCGAGAACCAATATCCTAAATATTTAACTTGACCACCTCTATGCTTTCTCCTTTGTAACTTCACTTCCCCCTTTCTTCCTTTTGCCCCCCTTTCAGAACTCGATAATCTTCGTTTTTTTTGGTGTTTCTCTCTACATATTTTTCTAGTAGCTTCATCCCTCCCCTCCTCCCCCATCTCCCTTAGCTTTCCTGCATTCTCTCCCATATATCGTCCACATCGTGGGCATCACTGCCGCACTCCCTTTACCGTTTTGAAATTTTCCGTAATTTCTTCCTCCGCTATTACCTCATTTTTTGTTCTCCTGTAAATTCCCTTAATCAGATTCAAGATCATTCCTCCCACCCACTCCCTCTTCGCTTCTCGAATAGGGTCTCCCTGTCTAGCATGTCGAATGCAGCCCTAAGTCCACGAACGCTACATGCAGCTCCCTCCCCCCGCCTTATTTTTTATTCTACTGTTTATGAATGCGTTCAAGACAAACATTTGATCGCGGTTACCCCTTCCCGTTCGAAACCCCGGCTGGCTTTCTATGATTAATCCCTCTTTCTCAATCCACGTGTTCAGTCGCTTCACCTTAATACTCGCTAGTAGCGTGTACCCTATATTCAATAATGATATCCCTCTGTAGTTGTCGGCCACGTCCGTGTTCCCTGTTTTATGGATTGGAAAAATCCTTGCCAGTCCCATCCATCCAGCATCTCTCCTTTTTTCCAAATCCGATTGACTATCTCTCTTAGTTCCGCCTCCCTTTTTCTGAGGAGTTCTTTGATAAATTCCGCTGTAATTCCATCTTCTCCCGCGGCTTTCTTGTTTTTCAAGCCTTTTTATCGCTCTTCTGATCTCAGGTGTGCTGCTTATTTCCTCGTGTAGACTACAATCGTTTGACTCGTTCTCCGCCTCTATTGTGTCTGCCGATATGTTGCCTCACTCCTCCACCTATCCTCCCAGTTGCCCCGAGAAATATCCTACCCACTGCTCTTCGCTGATTCCGCTTCCCGCTCTTAATCTTTTAATTCTGAATTTACTTACCGCCTCCCACCACTCTACCATATTCTTGCTCTCCCTTACCTTTTTCCACCTTTCCTCAAATCACTGTATCTTTTTTCTTGTACACAGTTCCTTCATAGTTTTCCTTTCCTTCATCAGTTCTAGTTTTTCAGCGCCTACATACCCTTTACTGAAGAAGTATTATGTATGTAAAATACAACGAAGCTTGAATAACAAAAATCACATACATTCTTTGGGTATAGTTTGCTATGATAATCGCTAATGGAAACTCGATACGATTTTCTAAAATAAACTTAATTATTTTTTTTAATGTTAGTCTAAATAAATGAATAGGAAAATACTGAATAGTGTTGAAGTGCACTGAATTTACTGACTAACTATTATAGTGTTTTACAATAAAAGAAATTATTGATAATCACAGTCAGAAAAAGGAATAAATACGAGAACTAGATATGGAAATACTGCTTGCTGACTCTGTTGACTGGCTGGAGAAGACTGACTAAAAGTTATTCTCTATTGAAAGACAGCGATATTCTAACAGATTTGGAAGTGCTTATAGTAGGGAGGTTCGCATTCTTATTCGTTAAAATTCTTAACATCTATGAAAGGATCATTACTATGATTGGAGGGTTGAGAATTCGGAGGAATGCTAAGATCGTGGGTGGAAGGGATATGTTTTTCTGGGAAAGTAAATGTTATGTAAAACGTAAATAAAAAGAATCGGATTACATCGACGGTCGATACCCATATGGTTCGTGTTCGTCTTACCCTAGAAAAGACTTAAATTTACGGTCCCTTTTTTCGATGCGAAAAAGGGCCTCTCGATAAACATAAGAAATCGACGGGGTACAGCCATGTGGCCCCGCTAGCACTTATCTCGGAAAGTGATAAAATTGCGGTCGCTTTCCTGACGGGAAAAACAACTCTCTAAAATATATATGTGTCTAAGAATAATGAAAAGAAAAATTAAACTACATCTACGCGGATGTTACAGACGCTTCTCCCTCTCTCGGGGTCTGTTAACGGCCGAACGATTAACAGACGCCGGTTAATCATTATTAACGGGAAAGGTCTCGTTTAGGGTACACGCATTCGAAGGACAAGGTTCTATATCACGTCTTTGCTCAGTCCCGTGTATTACTCGACCTTCTCAGTTTATCTCGGACCGGCTTGTTTTATATGTACGTTCAGATTGTCGACGACGGCACGCGATAATTAAGGTAGTTCTCTTGGATTGTGGATCCCGAGACATTGGTGAACGATTATCGCTCGACGGGCTCCATTGTCAACGCGGTCGGCTCGTGTCAATGGACCGTTAAACAAGGTGCGCTCGAAACGCGGAACGACAGCCATCTTGTGCTCGATCCCTCAGAGAAGCGCTCGTGTCAGCTCAGTGTTCGGGATTAGTTACCGGCTTTTCGAATGTATACTGTACTTTGTCCCACGCAAACCTATTGTTCTTCTCTGTATCACGTGTGGAATTATACATCGAATTGGCTCTACGAGGAAGAATAACTCTCGACCTTGCTCGCGTTTAGGTCAATACTCGATGTTGATCGGCTCTCAGTAAGTCCGCTCTACAGTGTATTCGCCTATTTTGTACATTGTATGACGTTCCGAATATCATCAGTAGTTTGCGCTCTCTTGGATCATCGAGTACGTGTTACGCGCTCAGCTCGTGTATAAGGAAAGGTTGACCGGCTCTATACATGTGATTTGCTCTGCGTTGCAATTAGCCGGCTCTTTGTTACGTTTGTACAGTGACGCTACAATAAAGTCACGACCAACAAATGTTGTAACGCAATTACTCACTGTGGACAATATGTTATTTTCCCTCGCTCTCCTTTATCCGCTAACCAGGTCCTCGCCGAAGCAATTTTTCTTTTTTATCAGTTCTTCAAAATAAGGGTGAAGTTGTAAAAGTTATATCACGTATATACAGGGTGAATTGCGTAAGGGGTGCCAGGAGGTATTTCAAGGTAGATGGGCTCATTAGAAACAAAATTTGCAACTAAACATTAGGGATATTGTTAATAATTTACGAGATATACATTTTTTAAATCGGTCCAATCAGTGCTTGCTGAGAAGCGTTGAAGCCGCCCACTCCTACCCTAGCCGTAGAGATAGCATGATTAGAGCGCTACATGTGGGTTTACAAAATTCAAAGCAGTCAATTTTATTGATTGTATTATTACGCAGTCACTTTTTGCTCATGGCCATTGGTTGCTATGAATTTTGGCCAACGTGCCGAAGAAGTCACCCACTCCCCGTCCAGTGTTTTAGGCATTGGCTAGGGGGGAGGTCCTCCATCGAACAGCCAATGCCCGAAAAAAAGTGACTGCGGAAAAATACAAGCAATCTAATTGACTGTTCTGAATTTTGCAAACTCAAATGTAACGCCTTATCTATGCTATATCTACGGTTAGGGTGGGGCTGGAGCTGGGCGGTTTCAACGCTTCCGCCGTGCTCTGCTTGGACCGATTTACAAAATTTATATCTCGTAAATTATTAACAATATCCCTAATGTTTATTTGCAACTTTTGTTTGTAATCAGTCCATCTACCTTGAAATACCGCCTGGCACCCCTTACGCAATTCACCCTGTATATCAGTGGAACGGACGGCCAACGGCGCTCACGAGCGCTCTGTCCGCCGCGTCGTGAATGGCTGAGCGAGAGACGAAAAGGAGTAACTTCAATATGGCGCGCATTGCCGAGGGGGTCCCACGTTGCGTACGCGACACTGACTCCAACGCTGAACAAAACGCGCACGAGCGTCGACGGTTAATGAACGATGCGCACAGCACTATTAGTCCACTGAAATGTTACAAAAATAAGGCCTAACCCCGCATTTCTCAAAGTCAGCAATTTTGTTTTTTGATGCATAGGGGATGGTATAGGAAGCTTAAGTCCAAGTTTGTGGGGTTGTAACCCTTGAGGAAAACCCGCCATCTTGAAAAAGGGGTAAAACAGTTTTTGTATTATAACAATGAAACTATCCACCACGCAAGAAAATTATCACGTGGTTTTTTATTGGAAATTAAATTCTCTACAAATTTGCTTTCTTGACTTTTTGTTGTACAATCAAAAATATCAAAGTTATTAACAACAAACGACAACAAATGGGAAAACAGCGTTTTTTGAGTCGCTCTAACTTTTTTTCTTTTCATTTTGCAGAAAAATATGTTCAATGCATTTCGATAGAATACCTTCTGACGAATAAATTTCGATATAAATGTGTCAACTTTTGTTTCTTTATAAAAATTTACAGTCCTGTAAAGGTAAGTGGCGGAGTACTCGAAAATAGACATAAAAATGAACGATTATGCGTCGTTTCTTTGTAAATTTCATTAATTGCGGCGGACAAATTTTATTTGTTGCTATTGTAATGTTCATAAGAATTAATTATGAACTCTTTACCGCGCCATCTACGAAGAGTTCATAATAATTAGTTATAAACTCTTTTCCGTTCCACCTACGAGAAGTTCATAGCTAATTATGAGCGACTTAAAGGAAATTACTCCTTCATTTTTTGTCGTTGTTTGTTAATAACTTTGATATTTTTGATTTTACGATGAAAAGTTAATAGTGTAAATTTGTAGAGAATTCCATTTCCTAGACAAAACGACGAGATATTTTTTTTGCGCGGTGGATAGTTTCATAGTTATTTTGCAAAAATTATTTCACCCATTTTTTCAAAATATCGGATTTTCCTCAAGGGTTACAACCCCACAAACTTGGACTTAAGCTTTTCATACCTCCCCCTATGCACCAGAAAAAAAATTGCTGACTTTGATAAATGCTCTCTCCGCGATCCGGCTCGAAGGATCAAAATGTTTGAGCGAGGATTTGGCAGACGGGTAGAGGAAGCAAGAACACCAAACAAAATACACAATGCCGAGTAGCTCGAGTTTGCAACTGTGGTTGGTCGTACCTTCATTTTCTCCACTCGTGCTATAGCAGTTAGCGATATGATTAAGCGATCAATGAATACACAACAACATCGATGGCCAGATAAAGAATACAGCGATGGGCAGATAAACTATACAGCGATGGTCAGATAAAGAATACAGCGTCGGTCAAATACAGTATACGGCCATGTTCAGATAAATAATACAAAATCAATTTAAAGACGGTTGAAGCGCGTGCTCACTCACTACGTTCACAGAAGAAGAGAGACCGATCGGTTCCGGCGATACACGAGGCCATGGAGCCTAGAAGGAAGGAGATCAAACGACATACGAGAATCATGATAAATTTGGACCCTGAAATCGACAAAAAAGATATATGTTGGTTGTAGTTCGAAATTCAGCCACGAGCGCGCTTGTGTTGTCAGTGTAGGACATGAAGTATAATTTTCATTTTTGCGCATCAATGGACGATTTGAAAATTGCTCCGCAGGATAAAAACGATGAGGTTTACAACAAAACCTCAAGGCGGTAAAAAGTTGTATTACTTCTTGATGAGTTCACGAGAATTTTTTCAGATTTTGTTTTCGAAATTTTATATAAGTATATATCAAAGAATTTATCAGGACGGGGTAAAGAAGTTACTGAATAAAGTTAGTCTAAACATGAAAAAAGGAGGAACTGCTTATAGAAGTGAAAGTTGGAATAAAAAGCTGGAAAGCTTCAAAGTACAAAATAGGACTCTTTGGGGGATGGTTAAAGTCCTGGCTAAATCCATGGGTAGAACAGTATCGGCACTGAAAGTCCCAAACTTGAAACAAAAATTAAATGCTCTGGCAAAGAATTTTAAGAAAATTCATCAAAGCACAGCAGACATGACTGACGAGAATATCATCAGGAAAATTACTACCGAAAACATTGAAGGCTTCAATAGAATAGGAAATACTGAACATATCAAAATAACCAACGGTAGTAAGATCAAACGAATAATCATGAACATTAAACCCAGAAAAGCTTCAAGTAGGGACAAAATACAAAATATTATCCTAAATAATGTACCAGAGAAAGCAATAGCACTACTGGTAAATATATTTAATGGCTGCCTGAAACAAACCTGGATGCATGGAAAATAGCCGAAGTTGTCAACGCCGGGAAAGAATTTCAAGGAAGCTATAAATTACAAACCAATAAGCCTCCTTCGAACAATGCTTTAAAAAAGTTATTCTAAATAGATTACAAACGTTTAATAATAAAAATAAGATACTACTATCAGAACAATTCGGATTCAGGCATGGGTGTGGTACGGTACCACGACTAGCTAGAATTATCTCCCACATTTCTAAGAACTTTAATACGAGTATTAATAAGTCAACAGTAGCGGTATTCTTAGATATTGGGAAGGCCTTCGACACAGTATGGCATGAAAGACTGCTGAACAAAATGACAAAAGTAAAAGTTCCAGAGTACATCGTTAAATTAGTAAAAAATTACCTAAGCAAAAAATACTTCTATGTGATAAGCGAACATGCTACCTCTAGAATTTGCAAGGTCAGTGCAGGAGTGCCACAGGGGTCCATACTAGGGCTAGTACTCTTCTTATACTATTGTAATGACATGCCAAAAACACATTTAAGAGCCATGTTTTTCCGCCATTTACGCTAGCTCATGGCAGAAAAGCATGGTCCTTAAGTATGTTATTAGGGTAGCTCAGAAAGTGAAAAATTAAAATAAACGAGAACAAGACGGAGATAGTACACTTCTCCAGAAAAAAATCAAATGTACTAGATACACTTCTAATAGTGCGTAAAGCTAAAGTCAAACTCAAAAATCAAGCTCAATACCTAGGGGTTCTCTTAGGTAAAAAACTGATCTTTGGCCAGTATCTGAACGCAACCAGAGGAAAGATAGTGACCACAAAAATGGCTCTGCAACACCTGTTGTGTGATAAAAGTTATGTATCATTTAAAAATAAAGTATTGATATTTAAGAGGGTTATAAAGCCCCTTGCAATGTACGCAGCTCCAATGTGGAGCTGTGCTTTAGCCAAATACCTAAATGCCTAAAAAGAATAAAAGGGATACTGTACAAAATACTGAGAGATATTATTGGATGCAAACCCGGTGTTTGGTCGAACTAATATATAAAAATGCCTAAGCATCAAATGTTGGCATCAGTACCAACGGTCACTCACATATGTATACGAACACATGTGTCGCGCGGCCGATCGTCTCCTTTTGGCATATATCTCGGATCGTGCGGTGGTGAAAATGGAACACAGTAATTTTTCTCCGTACGTTGCCCATAGATACGAAAAAGAGGATAGAGTTTGTTAGTATCATTGCATCATGATTCTGGAGTCTTAGGAACTCTGGCTGATCAACAGGTTGTAAAATTGGCTGCATACAAGGACGCTGGAAATTAACGGAGGTACACACGGAGGTTAACGGAGGATAACAAATAAATTTTATACTTACCAACTAGGTGGGAATAGCAGGTTGGAAGGCCTGAAAGAAAAGAAAAATGACAACTTACCGTGTAAACTGAGGTACAAAATAGCTCAGTAAATTATCCTCGACTAAATACGGGGACGCATGTACATATGTAAATAGTATAGAGTAAAGTAAACAATGTATCATATGGTAGTAGTATTAACAAACGAACAAACAGGTTTTTTTTCCATTTTTTACCTAACAATAAGAATAAACGTAAGTGCGTGACAAACACATATGTTCCAAGATAATAATAAGAATAAACCAGCTAGTAAGTACCAAGGCGATACAGGTATGGCTGCTACAAGTGAGAAAAACAAACATGTACATAGATTATAATATGTTGATAATGATCAAATAAAGAAACTTTTAAAAGAAAGAAAGAAAAAATTAATCTCTTAACCGTGATGAAAAGTGCGAATGAACCCACTGGTGTGCCCCCAACTGTCGTTACGTGGGAACAAGATATTTGAGGACGGGTTCTTTGGGATTGCCAAAAATGAACGAACTCCAACTCCGAAATTATAATACTATACTGGCGAGTTTATTAATTGTATACAAAGATAGAAGTTACAAGCGATGGAACTTAATGCCTTGAGACCGACGACTTATTGCTCTCGATGTTACTAAGAGACTGCCTAATCATCATCGTATTAGTCGAAGCTCCGGCACTTTGGCAAATCTCCCACGTTCTTGCTTTGGGCATTGCACCGTCAACAGCGCGGGCGGCCCAAAGTCAACCTCTGACTTCGACAGAAACTGCTGATTGATTTCCGTCGTACGATTCGGGGACGCTTTTCTATCAGGTTGCCAGGCGCTACAGCAGGGCAATGATTAGTGCTTCGATTCAGGGCACAACACCACTATCCCGAAAACGACGTAGTCCCTATGATTTACGTCCATCTTATATGTATGTATTTCTATTTACAGCTCATTATATTTATGTAGTCATAAATAGCAATTATGTATGAGCGGTTATTATTTAAAGCAATAAATAATAGCATCTGTAGTTGAGAGTGAACATATAAGTGTTTTATTACAATATTATATTGGGGATGATTGTTATTTAAAAGTAGTACGGAATTGTAATAAAGCGTGGAACAAGTGTGTGACAAGCACGATCATACATGCATATAATACTACATGCAACGCGCATACTGCCTACGCGGTAAAGTATTAGTCCAAGGGGCGACCGCAGAAAAACTGAGCATTTCTGAAAAACCGAAATTTTCAGAACAGCTCGGGTTCATTATGACGATGAAGAAATGCTAGGGCTGCCTAATGAAAACCTATAACAGCGGGAGGGTCACGGAAGGTGAGCGCATTCTCGACCTCACTTACGTCATAAACTGAAAGAATGAAACCAACGCCAAAATGAAATGTTTGATAAGTTGAAACAATATATATAGGGTTGTCTAAGAAAAAACAATAACAACTTTTGGCAACCCTCGGATCATTGTTGTTATTTTTTACCGTTACTGACTTCCTCAAATGTTCCTGAGATGTTTCATGAATTAAAACTTACTTTTATTTCAGATTGTTACAAAAATTTTACCTTCAATCTCATTTCCGACTCCAATATTTTTTAAATCGTTACGGTAAAAAAATGTGGGACACTAAGAACATTAATGGAACATGCAACCCGCGGGACGAGCTGTATTCAAAATCGGTTGTCAACTATTTCTACCGATTATGTTAAAGTAGGTTTTAAACTTCAATCTGTCGTTGGTATCATCATTTCAGCTCAATGGCGTGAGGGTAAACAAATAACAACAATCATCTGAAGGTTGCCAAGGGTTGTTACTGCTTTTCCTTAGGCAACCCTATAAAATATATTGTAACGGTGCTGGACTACGCAGGACACCTTCCATCCACGGGCCAAATCAAAACCCCCTCTACTCGCTATCAACGTCCCCCACCAGGTCATCCGACCATTGGGAGAGAAATTCCAGATGACTCGCAAATTGTAAGACAGTCAAGTAAAGATATTCATAGACAAAGGTCGACAAATTACATCAGTCTACTGTCATTGGCCGAGAGCTCTCATCTACATCTAAAGTCAAATAACGGATTACGACGAGAGTACTGTCGCCGACGAAAGAATAAAAAAGGGCATCCATCACCCGGATCCTGCCTGAAGAGCGAAAAGAAACCGAACTATCTCATCGAAGTCTATAAAAAATCAACCGACCTGGAAAGCCAATTAGGACGTCGTTACACTGGAACGATTTCCGACACAATCCTCCGTATCATTCGTTAACGATAAGTTGATTTATACTATTAATATACTACACAATTTACGACAACTATACTAATGTATTAGTTGTTGTAAATTGTTCTTACCGGGTGAGTTATTGATAATTTATGTTGAATTAATATTAGGAGTTAATCGAATGAGTGTGCTTTATCGTGGTCTCTTTTATGATTATTAAATCGTTGTTGTTGTCTGATTTTAATACATCACGAAACGAAAATCGATCGCGTCTACCAAGTAATGAAAAAAGAGTAATCATTACAATATATTGTTTCAACCTATCAAACCCTTCATTTCGGTGTTAGTTTTATTCATTCAGCTTATGACGCGCGCTTCGGCTGTACGTACTAAGCGCGTTTGACCCACTTTTCGTCACACGCTTTACCGCGTTTCAAGCGTGTGCCAAATGCGTGCCGCGTTCTTTACTGCGTATAAAGCGCGTTCTGAAAAGAAATTTGAATTCATATGCTTGTTACATACTTTAGCGCGTTTCGAAACGCGCTTGGCACATACTTGTAACGTGGTAAAGCGTGTATTGAAACGTGATTGAAATGCGTTTGATTTCGTCAGGGTTTTGGGTCAAGTAAACGAATCAAATTAGCGACAAATTAGAAAAACGTAAGCAATGCTAGATTTATCCCACCGCACCTGATAAAAAAACGCGGTATTGTTGTGGTTTTTGTCAATGTTTGCCGCGATTGCATATAATTATTAGGTAGTAATTTTACATATTTTTGGTTAAAGAACGACAAATGAACAGGAATAATATACTTTTGTGGGCTCATTGATTTTTTCTACCCTTATCCACCTATACGGAGAATATATGCCGGTCTCAAAATTTAGCCTTACTCAATTTGCAAAATAAATATCTTATTTTCACGGTCGCAATTTCTTATATCTTTTTCTGAAAGAATGTGATTTCCACTAATAATTCGCGTTGGAATTTTATATTTATAGCGAACGTAACACAAGATATGAATGTTGAAATACTCCACTGAAATCAGCCTACATATCTCCGAACTTGGATAAAAATGTTTATTGAAAAAGGAAATTTCGGGGCTGGCAATAATTTCATCTCATAACTAAGAATCTAAGGGAGCCGATATCTTCAGATTTTTTCTCATACGATAACAGCCAAATAAGCGGCGAACGCAAGGGACCCATATTCAGAGTTTACAGGTCCCAAAAACTATGGCATGGGACTAGGGTAAACAATTTTGCCTATAAACAAATTCAAGTATGTACGAGAATTATGAAGCTGCTTTCAATATTATTACGGATTCTTATAGTTGAAAGCCGTGAAATTTGACAAAACGTTGCCCAATATCTTTGTAACAAGGGGAGATATAGTCATTTTTACGTTCCTTTAATTTTGTGGCAGGAATTTGTCGAAACTCTCGCCGTCTTCACTCGAACGTATTACCCGGGCGAACCTAAGTTATTAGAAAAGTAATGGCGCATTAACATAAAGACCGCACTTGTGAAACTTGCGGATTGGTCCCCGATTTATGGAATCGGCCGCGTTTGGGTAGCGATGAACATTATGGAGAGCGAGATGTTGCGAATTGCCGACACACATAAGAGAGTTCGATTTGAACCGCTGAACGGACAGGTCGTGAAAATAATAACTAATATTAATACAAAAGTTCGATCTGAACAGTCAACCGGACAAGTCATGTCACATTTTAATTACAATATTCACCCTGAGGTAATAAGATGTGCCATAGCTGCACAAAACCTTGTCGATTAGGCAGATCGTACCAGTTTCTCGATTTTGACCATTACATCTTGGTCAGTTCGTAGACTATTCACAATTTCCAAATTTGACAAAACGCGTAAAATAAGTATAATAACGAGATCTGAAAATTGTAACCCGATATTACCGGAGGTCAGCCTGCGACGACAGAAATCAACATCGTCAAAGAGAATCAGGAAGGTGAATTTGGGCAATAAATTGGATTAACCATGTAAGTACCTGAAAGTGCTTCTTTCTTGAAATGTTCTGCCTAAATCTTTCTCTTTCGGGTCCCAACGTGTTCCCACCCTGAGAATTGTCGAGGTTCATTAGAAAAATTAAATTAATTCTTAGTTCTTTCACTGAACTAGCTGGCGCCTAACAATTTGTGGAGAAAAATAATATTTGGGGCCCTGGCAGCCAAAGGAGCCTGGCCGCGCCAGGTGAAGTGTATGTCGAATTTGGACAAAGAAAATTATACTGCCTCAATTTATTATTAGTCCAAGCAATAGGCCTCTAAAATGACCAGTTTTTGACAAAAATAGCACCCGATAACGGCGAGTGCCATCAGGCGTGGAACAGCCTTCCGATCATAACTGACCACTTTTCGACTCCTGATCCCCATTTTATTGTCTGTTATTAACAAATTGGTGAAAAAAAACACCGCATGTTTTTTGTTTTTTGCTTATAAAACACAAAATAATGAAGGAATCTGTGAGATTTCGATAGACGAATTGTAGGTAATTGAAATACACATAAAATGAGCTCTGAAAGAAGCCGATCGGTCAATAATTAAGGGAGATATATTGAAAAAACCGAGAAAAAAAAACGTTTTTTTTTTAATGTATAACTCCGCCATTTTTCAAGTTGTAGGTCAGGCTTTGCGCGAGATAGTAGGTATTAATACGTACTTTTCGTGTGCGAAATTTGGGCGCTGTCGGATAATTAGTTTTTGCGTTATTGCAATGAACATTTACTTCTGCCATATTTTGCGGAGAGGCTTAATGCTTTGGAGGTCGTCCGATTTAAGTTTAACAAGCGGCTTTTGAAACTAGAACTATTGACCTATAAATCGCCAATTTTAGGTTTTCATTTAATTGCGTTTAAGTAGGTGAAAATTGCGCCTAAACATGACCAAAAACGCCCGAGGGTGCGAAAGTGGTCGACTAGCGGGAGTTTAATTAATGAATAAGAATGAGAGCAGAAAGTTTTAAAAACTACTCTTCGAAAACTATTTGTGTCATAAGAGTGTCACGTCCGAGGGTAGTGACGGGAGATTCGAGTCAAACGTCGAGCGGTTAACGTAGACTCTTTTATTGTCCGTAGAGGAAAGGGTCATTGGACAAAG